>JACGTP010000093.1:107712-195171 GCA_023678845.1 Mischocyttarus mexicanus
ATATATATGTGTATAAATATATAGATATATATATATATATTATATATTATATATTATGTGTAAAAAGTGTGTTTTTATAACGAAAAGGAAAGAAAGAAAAAAAAGGATAGAATGAGATAGATAGGGGAAAATAAAAAAAAAAAAATAAAAAATACTAAAAAAGAAAGTAATAACATGAATTATACACAATCGGTGCTGTTGTATATAATATACATATACGAATCGTGTTGTTATATATGGAAACAGCAGGAGGAATTGGTAGTAAAAATAATCTTTTATAATTTAATTTTCTTTTAGTTTTTCCGAACCATATTTAAAATCGTTCGATCGCATTCGTATATAAGTAAACAAATCGATTATTTCTACATCTCTCTTTCACACATTCACACACACGCATACACACACACACACACACACACACACACACGTATACATACTCATTAAATCATCCTCAATCTTACTTGTACACATATACATACACGACAATTTTTCTATCTCTCTATTTCTATCTCTATCTCTATCTCTATCTTTATCTCTATCTCTAATTTCTCCTGAAAAAATAAAAAAATAATAATTCGAAATATATATATGTTTATTTATATATATATATATGTATTCACATACGTAATGCAAGATGGGTACCAAAGATTTTTAAATAAGACTAAAAAAGTTCCTAAGTGAATTTTTACGAATTATTAAATCCCTATGTTTCTTTTCTTTTTCTTTTTTTTTTTTTCTTTTACATAGATCTTAGACTCATTTTTCAGATCGTCGTCAAGCCCTACTCCTCTCCCCTGGGGCTCTTGCTAATTTAAAAACCTGTCTGAAGGTAAAATTAATTTTTAAAAAATATTCGGGGAAAAGAAAACGCGACTAATTTTATTTTCAAATTGTCTAATGTAAGAAATAATTGGCCCATCCTGTAAAATAATACACACACGTATATATATATATATATTTGTATACATATATGTATCTCGAATATGTATTTCCCAAATTTGATATCTTCTTTACATTTTTGTACATCGCAGTACTCTCTAAGTAGTAGCATATTAACAAACCCAAGCAGCTTAATTTTGGGGCAATAGCTTTTTTCGAATAAAATCAAATCGCAAATGTTTCTCTCTGTTTTTTCTCGAAAGAAAAAAAAAATTAAAGAAAATAACGTGAAGAAGAAGAATAATAAAAAAGAAAAAAAAAAACTGAAATGAGAAAAAGAGAAAATAAGAAACAGCTATTTTGTGTCCGAGGCCAGTTCGAGAAACAAATATGTATATTAGGTATATCAATTACGGTGTATATCGCAATCGCGCGAGTTGACCTTGATCGAAAGTTAAGTACATCAAATACACGCATATACACACACACGGAGGAGAGTGTCTCTCTCCGTAAATTACACGTGACAAAGTGATAATGATGATAATTATGATGATGATAATGATAATGATAATGATAATGATGATGGTAATATTAATAATAATAATAATAATAATAATAATATTAATATTAATAATAGTAATAATAATCAATGATTAATGTGTTAAGAACATTTCGATGTCTATTTGAATGATCCATGTGTTATTACGTTGTCGTCGTACCAAACTAATGAAGGATTCAAAATGGCCGCCATATATTGTTTTACGTTAAATACATGCATACCCTCTTTTCTTGATAATACAACATTGGTTTAACAACTAAACAATATAATAAGAACCAAAAATAGTCAACGATAAATTAATTATATTCACAAAATTATATACTCAAATATATTTTATACAAAAAATTAAGTCATTAAAAAAAAAAATGAATAATTTCAGTAAAATATTACGTGTATATATATACATATTTATAGGTTATATATGTACACGTAAAATTCAAGATGGAGATGTATATTCTAGGAGATATTAAGACACTCTTCTTACCGATATGTGTTTATATATTAAAATTTGAGCAACAATAAAAACAAGAAATAATATGTATATATATATATATGTATATATATTTATATGCGGGATAGGGGTGTGTTGAAACTTTTTAAATAATATGATCTTAAATATCAATTATTCTATTTTTTTATATTTTTTTTCTTCGTTTTAATGGAGACTATCTTTTAGACTAATTAATTTCTTTATTTTCAAAAAGAAACAATTATGAACCTGAAAATATTTTGAACAAAGTTGCGAAAAAGGATAATTGATTTTTAATATCTTCTTAAGTGTACGTTTGGCATTGCATTTTAACACTCAAGCCTGTATGTATACGTATATATATATATATATATATTTATATAAAAAATTCAGGAAAAATATGCAGGATCGTGTAATTTGATCGTGTAAACTGCAAATGAATTTGAGCGGCCTGCGTGTACAAAGTCGACGAAAGAACATTTTTTTCCTATATCATATTATATATACATACACAAACTCGCGCACACACACACACATATACACATGCATACATAAAAGCACACACTTACAAACACGTATACGCAAAAACAGACAGACACAAACAAACCGTATACATTTACACATAGATAAAATCTATTTGATTTTGAAAGCACAGCAACGTTACGTGTTATATGTTGTTCAAAAAATTGTCCAATCACTGGAATAAGAGTATCATGAGAATTTATATACGTTGCCGGTCGAACCCTTTTTTTAATCAAATCATTATTTCTCTCTAACGCGTTGAAATAATTCGCGAATATATTGTTGTTGTTAATTGTTATCGTTGTTATCACTGCTCTATAATAATTGTTTGATTGATTAATTAATTAATTAATTAATTAACTATATCGCATGCAGTATCACGAGTACACAATGAAATTGTACACGCATCATTAATAATATTTCTTCATAATAATACACGTTTGTATATGTGATCGTGTGTGTGTGTATAACTCATACACGCACATATATATTTTTTTTTTAATTACACATATTATCGGTATAAGCAGCTTTGTAATAATTTTTTTTTCTCTTTTTTTTTTTTTTTGTATAATAGTTATTTCGTTCGTTATTGTTGTTATTAGAGATATGAAAAATGAGAAGAAAAAGAAGAGGAAGATCGAATAACGAAAAAAAAAAAAAAGAAAAAAAATAAGATCATTTACTTCAACGAGATACACACCTTTAGGTATTTTATATTATTTCCAATATGGCTCCGTGCCTTTAATCGTTCTCGCTAAAGTAAATTAAATTCATTTTTGTCGACATTTACGAATTCTACTTTAGCTTAAAATGAACTTTGACCATTCGTATATGATTAACGAGAATATATGTGGGCTCTCCTCCTCCATGCAGTTTTCCATAATTATTAACACATCGTGATTTGAAAAAATAACGTCGGACTATTAGAAAAAAAAAAAAGCAAGATAAATTACCAAATTTTGGTTATACGCGAGATTCGAACAAACTCGTGGAGAAAAAATTAAAAAAAAAAAAGGAAAAAGGGATCGTGCATTGACATGTCTCTTCAAAAATATTATATTTAGATATCGCGTTTTTACGGGTCCGTATTTAAACGCCATGAAATTTCGCGCATCGATGAATCTACGCAGGACAAATTAAAAATCCCTTAGGTCGATCAGAGAGATGAAAATCACCTTAAATAATTTTCAAAATTAATCGCTCTAAAAATTTGTTTTTTCTTTTTCAGATCTATTCGTTTATTTTCGTATTGTAAAATTAATATCGTATCCACGAAACGTCTGAAAAAAAAAAGTATTTCTTTTGAAAAACGAGAAATCGATGAACATAAAATTGTTTATTGAGCTTATTCTGACGACCTACAATTAGGGACTTTTGTATCATATATATATATATATATATTTAAATTGAAAATAATGATACCCCAAAACAAGACACAAGATAAACAAAATGAAGGAAAAGAGGTCTACGCTAAATATTAGAAAAAAAAAAAAAGAAAGGAACTAAAAACTAATAAACAATATCAAATGGTGTAAGCGGAGGTACTACTACTACTACTTGTTAAATATGTAGTATTCGTCAGAGTTATCTAAAAAGAAAAAAAAAAAAAAACAATCTATCACGGGAATATTAATTTATCAGTGTATAATACTCTTCGAGAAAGGTCTTACATGAAAGTAAATGTAGTATTTAAAAAAAAAACTATGTGAATTTTTTAGATATTATATATTATTATTATTATGAATGTGTCATACATATTATTGCCGGATGGGATTTTAATCGCTCTCTGGAAGGATACCGGCGCCAAAAGATGATTAACAGAGAGATGATGAAAATGAAAACGATAAAGAACACACACGCACACGCGCATATACACGCATACAAAAAACAAAACCAAAAAAAAAACAAAACAAACAAACTAATAATAATAATAATAATAATAATAATAATATAATAATAATAATAATATAATAATAATAATAATAATAATAACAGCACGACGAACAATTATTCTCCCGCGTAAATGGAATATATATTATGATTTTACAGAGAATTACCTATTATACTAGGTGTGTTATATTTATCTAGGAGACGCATTTATAACAAATACAAAAAGAAAGAAAAAAAAAGTGCTTTTGCGTCGAAACGAGCAAACAAACGTAAAGAGGAAGAAAAAAGAAGAAGAAGATGAAGAAAAAAAAAAAAAGAAAAAAAAAATTTTTTTAAATCAAAGCGCGTACTTGAACGCACAGCTGGTTAGCCACGGAACAAATGCCCCCCCCCCCTCGACGGAGTTTTAATGCGAATTCAAGAGAGGCTGGATAACTAACCCTAACCCTAACCCTAACTTAACCCTTTCTTCCCTACCAATCTCCTCCCACCACTCAACACCACTACCATCTCATTACCGAACTCCTAACCTCAAAGTTTCGATAGAAACGGATTAAAAGATGAAAATTGCAAATATATTAACGTGACTTAGGTTTTTTTCTTTTTTTCTTTTTTCCCCTTCCCATTAGAAAGATATTTGGCACATGTAAAAAAGAATATCCGAAGCGAATTTTTTTTTACAGTGGAAAGGAGCAACGAAATGAAAATAAAAATGAAATTTGTATGAAAATGTGGAATAACCACATTTTATTCGTACGGAAATGCGGAGAACTAAATTTGTTCGTTCAAAGACCGTTTGTAGAATTTTTTTTCATTTCTTGATTTTTTTATATTTTTTTTTTATTTTTGTTTTGTTTTGTTTGAATCTATTTCTATCGAAAACTTGAAGCGCTGGATCGTTCGCTATTGTCAAAACAACAGCAAAAGGTGTTTTAATTTATATGTTTCCACGCCATCTTGACGTTGCGATCGGTATTTCCCTTTCACCATGACGATGAATTGTGAATAAAACTATAGAGAGCTGAACCAAAAGAAAAAAGGAAAAATTAAAGATATTATATTATGAGAGATTTTTGAGGGACTTAGGGAGAAAAAGCAGGATAACGATCTGAAATATGAAATACATTGTGCTCGTTTGTTCAATCAACGATCGCAAATAAATTTCTATCTTCGATCGAGAAGATATTTTTTCGTACGAATTGAAAATAAACAAATTGGGTGGTTGTAAAATTTAATAAAAAAAAAAATGAAATTGTCTAAACTTTGCAAGTGTCAATTAAAATGACAACAACCCTAATTTTTGCATTGGTCCGATTAACAAAATGGAGATCGCGAATTCGCTAAAAATGTATCAAACTTTTTAGCAATAGTCTCTGTAAATGATTATAAAAATAATAATATTAATAATAATAATAATTTTAATAAATGAAATTTTCGTTGATCGATTCAAACGTCGAACAAAGTGTAATGAAGAAATAAGAAATGATAGAAAATGAAAATGAAAATGAAAACAACTGTAAAACCGCGCCATTATGCTTGTCACTGTTTGTAACCTTCTTTGACTTTTCTTTTCTTTTCTATTCTTTTCTTTTCCACCCCCCACACCCCCAATTCTACTATTCCGTCAATCTCGTCACTGTCATCATTCTTATATCGGCAAAATTAATGAACTCTGCAAATAACTTCTCATTTCGGTGAATCAAAAGATACAAAATAAACGAACAACCAACTAACCTAAAAAAACGATAAACAACACTAGCGTCATTTTAATCAAAACGAAGAAATAAAGAACGAGATGTCGATATCGTTTTTTAAATCTCTTCATCAGCTGAAAAATAAACGAATTAACGATTTAAACGATTGAAAAAAAATGGGAAAAAGAAAATGACTCTACATAGTGCCTAATTTTAATTTGAAAACGAGAAGTAAGCTTCGTTTAGCTGATAAAAGTAAACAAATAAGTAGATTTGGCAGAGAAGGATAAAGGAAAAGATAAAATACGGAGAGAAATAGATAAAAGAAAATGGAGGACTCGCGTATCGGTTCGACAAATAACGTGATTATCAATTTTACCAATCAATGACATCGAGGAACAACGTGTCGTATAAACGGGTATTTCTTTTAAAACTAAAAAAAAGAACTTTAATGTCAAACATTTAAATAATAATAATAATAATGATGATGATAATAATAATAATAATACAATAATTATACTAATAATAATTACAACACAACAATAAACACGACATGAAAAAAGAAATAAAAAGAAACCAACCAAAACAACAAAACAAAAAGAAAAAGGAAAAAAAGAAAAAGAGAGAAGAACACATATTTCTTATTCTTTTTATTTTTTTCTTTCCATTCTAAATACAAAAACTTTGTATATGCTTTCGCTTTGATCCTCTAAAACCCCTAACTCCTATCCCTGTTCCCAACCCTACCCCCACGCAAGCAAGAAAACAAAAAGAAAAAAAAAGATAAAAAACTACCTTTGCACATGCAAGCAGCCAATCACCGTTCTCGTTGCGACTTGCGCTTAATATTCGTCGTTTTAGAAGTACAATATGTCCGCTGTGAAATGATCAACGTTTACCGTTATTTAAATACATAACTGTAGTTACGATTAAAGAAAAGTAAAACAAAAAAGAAAAAAAAAAAAGACATTGTCAACGTCGCTCGAATTTCGTTGATTAAATAAATAAATAAATAAATAATTAAATAAATAAATAAATAAATAAGTAAATAAATAAATGAATGAATGAATGAACGAATGAATGAATGAGAGAATGAATGAATGAATAAATAAGTAAATAAATAAAAAATGGAGAGAAAGAAGAAGAAGATGATGAAGAATGCAAAACGTGCGAAAAGAAAACGAGATAAGAAGGAAGCATCACCCGTTTATGGGGAAAAAAATAAAGTCATTAAGTATCTCGATATATATATATATATATATATAAAATCGAAAATGACAATTCTCGTATAAGTTCGTATGGCATTTAATTGGCATAACTCCTAATAAATAAAATCCGCTAATCAACGCTGTACAATTTTGCATACGGCATGGTTGTACATATATACATATACATACATACATACATACATATATATATAATGGATTTAAAGTTTATATTACGATTGTCTATTTCCTTCTATAATCTTCTTACTAATTATCTCCTTTAAATTTTAAGAACAAAATCTAATTTCTATCTTTTCTATTTAACTAACTGTTTAATTGTATTTCTCACTTCTAACTGCCATCGCATTTAATCGTTTCCAAATATATACACTCTTGTTTATCACGTGACCTTCTCCTACATTAGTTCCGCCGAGCGTTACAGATTCAAATTAAAGGGGTTTTCCTTTACATATATATAAAAAGATAAGAAATGTGCGTATGTATACGTATATATGTAAACGTTATAATAAATTTAGAGCGCTAAAGAATAAAAATAAATAAGTTAAGAGCGAATACACACAATACACATCCACATTAAAAAAAAATAAATTAACGAGCCAATACAGCATACACATACACATACATACATACAGATAAATATATATACACAGACATATATACATATACTACACAATTTATCGAATAATTCACATAGAGAATGTGTCGAAACATTTAAGATGATGCACAGGGTATAGATGAGAGAGAATCGTTGATATAATAACTGATGTCTATATCATAGATGTTTCTTTTGTCCTATCGGCCTCAAATAACGTGAATATCACGTACGGTTAATATAATAATTAATTATTAATTATTAATAATAATAATAATAACATTAATATTAATTAAATAAGAATAATAAGAATATTATTAATAATAATAATAATAATAATAATGATAATTAAACATGTAGGTGTTTTATAGCATTCATTGATAAACAAGAGGCGACAAAAACCATAAACACACATACATACACAAATACGCGTACACGTACACATAAAAATTTAATAATTAATTGAGTATAGGTGTCATTAAATGTTGATGTCATCCATCGATTTAAAAAAAAAAAAAAATTATAAGAAAAAGAAAAGAAAAGAATGACAAACATAATTTAATAGAAATAAAATCTTAATATTATATGCAAAAACACATACAAAATACACACCATAAAAATGCATATACATATTATAGTCAAGAAGAATCTCTCTTCCGGTTAAACCGGAATCTGCCATCGTCATATTTAATTAATTGACTCTTTTAAAAATTAATCAAATAAACACTCGTTGTAAATTGAATCGGTAAGGGATACATATATATTATCTATATTAAGTATAAATATATTATATATATATATATATATATATATGTATTAATTTAATATATATATATATATATAAATTAAAAAAAAATGTGAAAATTTGCTGTTGAACGTATGATGATGAGTGGAGAAAGTAGAAAAGATAATTCCACGATTAAAATAAAAAGATTTGTGGAAACGACGATAACGATGATGATGTTGATCATAATGATGATAATGAAGAAGATGACGACTACGAAGAAACAGAAGATGAAGAAGAAAACGAAGAATAAGATGATGAAGAAGAAGAAGAAGAAGAAAAAGAAGAGAGCTTGGGCCGGAAACGGCTTACGAAATATTTTTTAATCGCTTCAAAAACCTCTCTAACTATTCTATCTAACTCTAATTATAAACGGTGTACTTATAGGTGTGTGCGTTAGATCGATCGGCCAGATGATATCGGCCATATTGTCCAAGATGGCGACACGACGATCATTTATTTGCATGTTGTGCGGACGCGGAATTCTATTTAAACGAATTCAAATTTCTTTACATGAAGCAAGAGAAAAAAAATAAATAAATAAATAAATAAAGAAAGAAATAAATATAAATGATTAAGGTAAAAAAAAAAAAAAATATCGAGTATTGAACGAAATTAACGAACAAATCTAAAATTAAGAAAGAAATGTCGTTTTAGGGGAGAATTTATTATATACACGGATATATATTTAATAACTTTTTCTCACGTTATATTTTTGATTTTTTATTAACAAAAGAAAAAAAAAACACAAATTTTACTTACTTAAATTAATTTATATATGTACAGCGAAGTTTACAGTGTCCCCCCAAGAGAAAGTATGTATCAAAATTATACTACTTTCTTACCAGATATATCAACGTTTTTCCCCATTATACGCGTCTAGTAAACGAACAAACAAACTAACAAAAACAACAAAATAATTACAAAGCCGCAAGACAAGAAGATGAAAAAACTGGAGAGCTAAAAAATATGAAATAAACAAACAGTCAAACAAACAAACAAACAAACAAAGGGAAGACGGAAGAGTAATGAAATTTCTACTGCTGATACATACATACATACATATATATATATATGTATATATATTAGATATTATAATTGTATTTAAAAATAACGAGACCGTTCGTTCCTCTGCTGCATTTTCTTTTCTCGTTTTCCTTTTTGTTTTTTGTTAAATCCCTTTTTTTTTTCAATTTAATCAAAGACAGGACTTTTTTTAAATATAATTTTTAAAGGACCACTAAAAAAAAAAAACCCTCGATATCGAAAAACACACCTATCTCTCGTTGCGTAAGTTTTTTTTCTTCTCACTACGATTACTTAAATTTCTTTTAAATCTATTTTCTTTTAATCTTTTTTTTCCGTACCAACGAGAAAACGCGCAGCTTATTCGAGATTTTTTTTGTAATCATCGTTTTATTTTCGATCCAATCAAATCTCGAACTATTTTAATGGGAATCATTCCAAATCGAATATGCTGCGTTTGAACGCGTATAAAATCTTTCGTAAATAAAAAAACAAAACAAAAATCATCAGAATTTATTTGTATTTAATAAAAAGAAAATCGCGTTTTTTTAATTATTAATCGAATGAAAAATATCGACAAAAATTAATATCAAACAACAATGGCGGTTTCAATTATCAACGCGAAATATCGATCAATCGTTTGTCGTACTCGCTACTTTACCGACTGGTACGATTCAAAATATTAGATTAAGGAAAAAGAAATTCATTATTTTAAGCTTGAAATAAACGTAAAAATAATGCATTTCTTTTTCATCAAAGTAATATTTACAAATAGTGTTAATCATCTTTTCGAATCAAATTTCTAATATAGTTTAACTATAATTTCATAATTCGCGTTCGTATATATTCTTCGAGGTAATTAAATTCATTTTTTCTTCCATTTCTTTTTTTGTTTTGTTTTAATAAAGGAAAATATATATATTTCGTTAAAAAGATTGATCAAATAATTGATATATGTTAACAACGAACAATTAAATGTTTCACGGATTCGCCATAGATCAATGAAACGAAAGACGAGAAACGGAGAAATATCGATTAACGACCATAGAGGCAACACAGAGAAGACAAACCGTGTTTTTGTTAAGAAGTTGAAACTGGTGTTGACATCTCACGACAACTGGAGGAAATCGATGCTATGTCTCACTATAAATTTATTTCTAATACATTTTCAAATGGACAATAACGGTAAACTATTCTGCGTTGCTATGTAATCAAAGTTTTTATTTTAATATATTTACAAGTTCTATTTTTATACTCTTTACTAGGTCTTACCTGTTATCAAAGAAACAACATTTAAAGTTTATTTTCCTATTGTCTATTTCCTTTTATAATCTTCTCTATTAACTATCTCTCTCAATTTTCTATAACTATATATATTTTCTATTCTATCTATCTGTCTATCTATATATCTTCTCTATTCTCTATTTCAATTATCACTGCTCTTGCATCCACTCGTTTCCATGGATACTCTCTTATATGTCACGTGATCTCTCCCTGCATTGGCCACGCAAAGCGCGGCCAGTTTAAATTAAAGGAGTTTTCTTTTACATATAACTCGGCTATGATCGAGTGTGATCATCATGATCTTCAAATAAGAAATTAGCAAGTAAATCAAATGAATATTACTATACAAAAGTCTATCTCTCTCTATCTCTTTCTCTGTGTATCAACTTACAGTCGATTAAAACCCAGTTCATAGGAAAATAAATTTCCCGTGTACATAGATGTCGCCACTATTTCGATAAAACGATTTTCATAAACGAGTTGGTAATCTCTATCGAATATTCTATACTTCGTGTTTTTAGGATCGATATATTTTGATGATATCTCGAAAGTCGAACTCGGTGGCGTGGCTGTGTTCTCTGTTCGTTAGTTCGTTCGTTATGCGAACTCGAAGGTTGCAGAATTGAGTTTAAAAAATGACGGCACACGATCAGATGCGAGCTATGCTCGATCAATTAATGGGTACAGGTAGAAATGGTGGGTATTAATTAATCAATTATTCTTACAATTATCACAATTAATATTACATTTTTAACGATAAACCTGAAAAAAGTGAACACAATAAAACTTAATTATCGACGCAAGATGGGTGACACGGGGCCATATTGATCGTTTATCAACACACACACACACATATATAATATTATACTCGTACGCATCACATTTAACATATATATACATACATACATATATATATGCGTAGAGAAAATATTTGGAAAATATTCAAATATTTTTCTTTTCTTTTTCTTGTTTTAAATTTTTCTTCTGATTATGTATATTTGTTTTCTACTATAGGGGAAAATAACAAATTTCAAGTGAAATACTCCGATCCGAAGGTCTGCAAGAGTTTTCTTCTGGCTTGCTGTCCCCATGAAATATTGTCTTCAACGGTGAGTACAATGTGAAATAATTTAATTTGAGATAAAAGAAGAAAAAAAAAAGATGATACAAATCTAGCACACCACTGGCATCTTTAAATCAAATACAAGTATATTAGTAGTTTATTGGGTACAGTCATTGTCAATTTTCAAAACATTTCCACCTATAAAAAAAATTAACGCACTACATAGTGTACTCTTTCGAAACCATGTAAACTTTTGTATTTTAAATTTTTTTGTACAATGCATATTTTGGAAGCTATAACCGTGTACACGTTGTGTGTACCACCCTGTATGATTATTTACTATTGATGCTTTAATTCTTTTTTTCTTTTTCTTTTATTCTATCCATTTATTAGTTTCTCTCTCTTGCCAATGTGGTGTGCTTCTTTTATTAAGTCATTGTGAACAATTTAGATTATAAGTAGACTTATAATCTCTCTCTTTCTCTCTCTCTCTCTCTCTCTTTCTTTTTCTCTCCCTTTTTGTCGTAATTTATAAGCGTACAAGTACAGTGGTTTTTTCATATTTCTGTACCTGAAGATTTTCATTTTTGAGAATCAAAAATTTTATATTATTGTACCACCAAGTGATTTCTAGCGCAGGATAGTATATTTTTAAAATAATTTTACAGCTCATACATATATATATATATTGTTGTTCTTATTATTATTATTATTATTGTTATTGTTATTGTTATTGTTATTATTATTATTATTATTATTATGATTATTGTTACTATTATTATTATTATTATTATTATTACTATTATTATTATTATTATTGTTATTTATATATTTATTATATTATTATTATTATTATTATTATTATTATTATTATTATTACTATTATTATTAGCACAATAACTGCTATATATGTGATAGTCAGAATAATTATAAAATATAAAGAAAATAGAAAATTGGAAAATAGAAAATTGGAAAATAGAAAATTGGAAAAAAGATAAAATCAAATAGCTAGAACCATGTACTTTTGATATTTCCCAAATGCAAAAGAATAATTATGCACGCGTTAAATATATACTGAATCTTAAGAAATTTTAATATATATACTCTTATGTACTTGTATGATGCAACATCCACTGCTTCGCGCATTTCATTGTCATATCGTGCGAATTGGTCATAAGGGTGTTTGTTACGTAAAACACGGTGGTATTTAATTTTCTACCTCTAACGTTAGTTGAAATTTTCTTATTAGTAATTATTAAATGCAGGAATACCGCAGTAAGTATATTTTACCGTAAAAAATTATATATATATTTTTGAAAAGTATATTTATTATATATATAAATGTTAAAACAAAGATCTTTATTTAAAAAATCTTAAAAACGATTTAGAACAGTGAATTACTGGGTTGAACTTTGAATAGAGTTAATAAGTAATTTTATTTATTTAAATCTATAATCAATTAGACGAACAATTTAATTATTTAATATTTTGATGGTAATATATATATATATATGTATATGTATATGTATATGTATATGTATATGTATATATATTACATCACAGTTAACAAATACCCTTAGTGATTTCTATCGTGAAAGGTAAACTACGTTATGGCTAACTTTGCTGAGTTCAAACCGAAATGAAATATTAACACGACGAATGCGCACGAAAATAATGATATTCAGATCCACTAATACCAACGTAACCACAGTTCTATTTCCAGAGTCTCTGGAAAAAGCAAAGTCAATCTGATCCATTGTACAATATTGTTGCGAATATTGTCCGCTCATATGTCGTGTTGTACTTGTCACTCTCACATGCGCGTTACTGTAAGTACTGAAAGCGAAAAGGACGTACGTATTACATATACAATTTGATTATTATTACATAATTAAAGTATTAGGTGTTAATTTGATTGACAAAAAGAAAAGGTGAATGAACGGTTGTTCTCAGCCCCTCTACCACTTTTTCTTATGGTGGTGAGGCTGAGTAGTATACCGCATTTAATATTCCCAGACCCTGAAAGGCGTGTAAGTTGGTGAGTAGCATCATGCTGATTCATGCGATGATGTCTTACAGTCGCTTCTTACTAACAATGCCGTTTATGGCAGGTAGAAAATGAAGTTTATTTTAAATATATATATACATATATGAAAAATACCAACCTTGGAATTATGGGTACAGGAAATGAAGCACTAATATCTGTAAGTAAAGACTTGCTAATTGCCATGAAAACATAAAATAGTATATTTTCTTGAATTTTAGCTATTTCAAATCTGTCATTGACTTTACTATATAATCTAATATTACTTTAACTTATTATTATTATTATTATTATTATTATTATTATTATTATTTTATTATTATTATTATTATTATTATTGTTATTATTCAATTAAAAAGTTAGATGATATTATTTTTTTATTTTTATTTTTTTTTTTTGTAATAAATAATTTAAGAATTATACATATAATTTTTTTCCTTATCAAACTGTAGAATGATGATGATAATTAATCGAATACGTATGTATGTTTATAGGGGATACTTAGTATTGAATTTCAGATATATTCATGATCGGTTTAATTGATAATTCAAATAATTCTAAGAGTACAGACATCATTAATATGAACCTAATAGAAAATAATATATACATATATATGTATATTTATATACGTATATATTGATGTATATGTAATAATTAACGTATAAAAAAAAAGCTTCTTCCTTTTATCATAAATTCAATAATGGGAATAATAATATAATATTGGCAATTTGCAAAACATAAAATGTCCACAAGAAAAAGTGAGAGATGGCATGAAGCAGAGACAATATTAAGCGGAAATATACAACGTGCCAGTTCCATTAGCAAAATTCCCCTCAGCATTGGATGTACGTATTCAACTCGACTTTCTAAATCGTTTAGCAGTCTCGCAAGGCAGTTCGTGCCGTACGTAAATAGTGTAATATACTATTAGGATATAAGTTCTTTCATAGAAATGAACATGTGAACTGAAGGTGTGTGCTGATTGTAGCGTCATTGTCATCGCATTGTCGTGTCAGGCGGAGAGGTGTTACCACTCTGTAAGTGAATTCTATGTATAAAACTACATTGTTAATTTACCCATTGAATCAACCGATGAGAGCGAATTTTTATATGTGTCCTTTAATGGCGCATTAATAGTGCAAGTGCTATAGTTTATAAGTTCGTCTTAAAATGTTTTTAGATCACATCTCCTTTTAAAAATATATACATGGGTGTGTATATGTATCTCACTTTTAGTAATAAATATATATGCCTATTTTGTATGGTACTCATGAAAATTGAGTATTAACATCAAATATTGATTCTGTACCAAAGGAATCATGATCAAGGCAATATGTTTAATATTAGAAGCGAAATATGAATACTTTGCCTAGGTTTTATCTTTTTGGGGGATTTTATATTTTATCCGAAAACTTGGATAATGAACTATTTATTTTCTAATAATAAATTCAAACTATAATTTCACATGAAATTCAGAGCAGCCCCAACAACTTTGCTCTTGTCAAATAAGATTTCTTAAATGAAGTCTCGCAAAGGGTCTTTGATTATGTGTATATATATTAAATATATATATACATACATACAAGCAAAAATCATTACTTTGTAAGGAAAACATAATAATTTAATATGAATTAATTTGTAAATCGCAGCGCATGGACCTGGGAGAATGCCCCCAGATTCACGACTTGGCCCTACGGGCTGACTATGAGGCTGCTCAAAAGAAGAAGGATCATTTTTATGATATTGATGTAAGTGTTATTTTACTTAATTACTCTAAAAAAAAAAAAAAAAAATAAAAGTATATATATCATATATAAATAATAAATTTCTCTTAAACAATTAGGCTATGGAGCATCTGCAAAATTTTATCGCTGACTGCGATCGACGTACCGAACAAGCAAAGCAACGTTTGGCAGAAACACAAGAAGAGTTAAGTGCGGAGGTTGCAGCTAAGGCGAACAACGTACATATTCTTGCCGAAGAGATTGGTAAGAAATTAGCTAAGGCTGAACAACTAGGTGAAGAAGGCTTTGTCGAGGAATCTATGAAGCTGATGGGTGAAATCGACGAACTTCGTAAAAAAAAGAACGAAGCTGAGCAAGAATATCGAAATAGTATGCCAGCGTCGAGTTACCAACAACAGAAGTTAAGAGTTTGTGAAGTGTGTAGCGCATACCTTGGCATCCACGATAACGATAGAAGATTGGCGGATCATTTTGGGGGTAAACTACATCTTGGATTTATTAAAATACGAGAAAAATTGGCAGAACTACAAAAGACGTTTGAAGAAAGGCGTAAGGAAAAACGTGATTCTATGCTAGACAGACGAAGGGATAGAGATAGAGAAGATCGTGATAAAGATCGTGATAGATCGGATAGGGGGGGACGTGGTTTGGGTTATAAGGAAAGAGATCGTGATCGTGATCGTGATCGAGATCGCGACCGTGAACCACGTGATCGCGATCGAGACCGTGACCGGGATCGTGAACGCGACCGTGATCGCGATCGCGATCGTGACCGAGATCGAGACCGTGAACGTGATCGTGAACGCGATCGCGATCGTGACCGTGAACGCGAACGTGAACGTGAACGTGAACGCGATCGCAGAGATAGAGACAGAGACAGAAGGAAGTCACGATCTCGAAGTCGTAGTCGAGGGAAGAGGTTGGTATCTAAGTAAATTTCAATTTCTTTTTTCATTCTTATTCTTCTTAATTCTTATTCTTCCTTCCTCATATAAAAAATCAAACGAAATTTAACGTTAACTATCTCTCTCTCTCTCTTTTTTTTTTCTTCCTGTTTCTTTTTTTTTTTTTTTGGTTCTTAAACTGTTTTAGATTGAAGCGTTCGCGAAGTGGAAGTCATAATCGTCGATCTCGATCTCGACGCAGTGGATCGAACGATAGGAAGAGATAAAACATTATATATGTATATATGTATGTATATATATATATGATGTTTATTAAAATGATTTTTTTTAAGACAGTATTTTTTTTTTCTTCTAGCTTTCTTTCCTTATCTTTATATATATATATATCTCTTTCTTTCTTTCTTTCTTTTATATATGTTAAAATTTTATGCAAAATTCCTTTATGATTATGTATAAAATAAATTAACTATCGTAAAAAAATAAATTCTTAAGTAAGTCGTATGTTTAGGTATTAATTTAAAAAAAATTCGATCCAGTAACATTGGATTTAAATATATAAAGACGCATTTTGGCATCATGATATCAATATATTTGTTTATGTTGTATCGTGCCATAAATTTTGCTTTGATTTCTTCGTAAAAGAAACAATTAAAAAAAATCATATATAAATAAATTCAAAACTTTACTGATTAATTATATATATATGTTATTTTTTCTCTCTCATTTTTTTTTTTTTTACCAGGGTTATATATATTAGCACATACCTATAATTATACTTTTAAATTAGTTATTATCTATTGTAAATAAATAAATTTTAAGTATAATTTGATACGTCTTAGAGATCATTTTTATGTGTTTTTGTATTATATATACATATATAATACAAAAACATAACATACACACGTATCTATATTAACCGTTTGAGTTTTAAGTAGTGCAAGTACGCTGTTTAAATTCCTTGTCGTAAAGTGCCTCTCTTAGCATTTATCGACATAATTTTTATAAAGATTCCTTGAACTCAAACGGTTAAGACAAATATAATTGCGTTATTCTAATTCAATGAAGTTGAATGTAAGAAATTATATATATTATTATTCTGTTAATTAAAGCAGTTTAAAAATTAAATATCTCAAAAACAAAATGTATACATTTAACATTATTTCTTTTTAATTACTGATATCGTCATTACTTTTCAATATATCAAGAATAAAATGAATTATTATTATTATTATTAATATTATTAATATTATTATTATTACTATTACTATATTACTATTACTATATTACTATACTATTACTATTACTATTACTATCACTATTACTATTACTATTACTATTATTACTATGATTAATAAGTTAAAATAAAAATATAATGATAATAATAATTAAAAAAAAAGGATTAGTAGGTATATAAGTGATAAAAAAAAAAAGAAAAGAAATGGACGAATAAAAACTTAGTTTTTAAACAAATAAACAAACAAATAAACAAACAAAAAAAAAGAAATTAATTACTTTGTTACACAAATTATATTATAACGATAATTAATCATATATAGAAAGAAACGATGTAAAAATCTTTGGTCAAAATTATAGCTTCAAATTTTTATATATATATTAGGTTGTCAATTATGAAATGGAGCAAATTTCAATTCAATTATGTGAATTTTTTGCTTCATTTCATGCTTGACAACCTAATATATATATACATGAAAAAAAGGCTTCCGAAGATTTTAACGTCATTCGTATTAATGTATGAGAAAACTTAATGCTGTAAGCTTTATATCACTTATAGATTTTCGAATTAANATTATGTAAGAATTATCGAAATAAATCAAATACAGTTGCTGTTGTAAAGTTTCACAAAACATCGGAAATTTGTTATTCTTCTTGTGATTATCATTTAAAAACTACAATATATAGAAATATAAAAATGCCAAGTATATAAGATTATGATACAAATTATTATATTCATCTGATATTGTTTTTATGAATTTTTATCAAATGATATATATCAGATCTTTCCTTTTTTTTTTACATAATCTTTATAATTACATATTATACTATTTTATATGCCACTGAAAATTTATCAAGCCCCACCCTCTACGCATAAATTTCTTACGCGCAATGGTTAGAGTGATTATTAGTTTATCTAGTATTAAATCAAAGATAAATTATTTTAAAGTAAAATCAATAGATATTTCATCCATAGAAAATGATTCTCCTTATATAATAAGCATTGCATTGACTTTATTTTGGGATTATTGATTATTACCCCTTTTATGATATATAAAAAGCAAATAGAGAGTCAATAATTCGTTTGCCTAGGAATGGGATGGCGAAGTACTAAAACACTGTCTGCTGATATTATGGGTAGCAAATTGACACAATGATGATTAACTAAATGACTTACACTATCAAAAACACGATCCTTTGTGCGAACCTGTAAATCGTATTTTTAATTTTTCGTTATATCCAAGCAAAAAAAAAGAAGATATGAAATAAAAGAAGTACTTCTTCTTTTTCTTTTCATTTTAATCTTTTGACTGCAAACACATATTGTTTCTACCATTTCACAGTCAAAGGGTTAAATAACTCAAACTATTAAAAATAATACTTACAACACCTTCTGGATCTATCAGTAACAAATGTTTCGGTGTATTATTATTCATACCAGTAAGAACATATTGACCTGGAGAGCCTTGTGATTCTCTTACTAAAAAATCTCCATCCTATTTCAAATTAATAAAATTATATTTCATTAATTAATTTACATCGCGATAAGATTTTATTATTTATTTTGATTTATTCTCAAATATACTGACTCTCATGAGCATAGACTCTGCTTCAGCACGACTAACGCTACCATGAAACCACGTTTCTTGCTTCAACTGATTTTTCTGCGAACGTGGGCTTAATTTATTCATTTCTGATATAGCAGAGCTGAATGGTTCTGAAAAAAGGAAAAAAAAAATATTATATATGTAATAATTTTTGTAATATTACAATAAATATATTAGATATGCATTATATTAAACTTACGCATATCAAAAACATCAAAAAGTGATGTAGTTTCACGATGATTGTCTCTGTTTGCAAGTATGACACTGTCATTCATGTAATTATGTTCATGCATTACATTAAAACTTGAGGTAGTTCCATCTGCATTTAAATCAATTAAATTTCCAGTTTCTGTAATAAACAAATAATAATATTAAGAGTTGTACAAATTACGATTAATAATGTTTCATTTTATAAATCCACGTAAATGTGATTTCTTTACGATAAAATTACCTGTCCATTGTTGAAGTTGTCTATTATTATCAATAGTGCAAGTATCATGTAATACAGAATTTTGAGGATTACACCGTGTTACATGGTTTTGTGAAGAATGATGTTTCAAATTTGGTAATGTCGATGCTGCATTGGGTAAAGGCGGTACTGGTGGTGGACCAATATCTGGTGGTACCTTTCCTGGTAGATCATTATAATAATCCCTATCTGCTTCCCTCATACCATTTAATACTGGACTATAAAATAAATAATATAATAATAATAATTCTCTTCTTAAATAATAAAGTATTTTTAAAATCCCTTGCACTACAACAACTTGCGAGACTGGTGATATAATTTTCAGTTCGAACATGAGAAAACATGGGTCCTTCCATTGTGAATTTTACAAACCAAAGCACAAAATATGACACTTAGCTCCATGCATTAAATCATATTCCAAGGAGTTACTTACTGTAACGAATTTGGTTTAGTAAGAAATTCTTTAAATCTTATTTCGAATGCTTGACCGATTGTAGATATAACGTCTTGCGCTAATCCACCATCGCATTCCAAAACATAACACGCACGCCATTCGTGCATATCTTTAGCAACATATGCAACAAAATCTAATATATCCTATAATAAAACAAATATTATATTTACATACAAATTATACATTAATTAATATTTAAATGATCGTTCTGTTAACTTTATAAAATACATACTGTATCACCACCAGAAGCAAAAGATATGCGTGGCATATCATGTTTCGCAATAATTTGCCCCGTTTCTAAATTAGTTAAAGATAGACTACTACTGCTAATTGTCAAATTGATGCTAGTACCTGCATGCTCCATACGAGGCTTATCGGCTATTGCTTTTAAAACCTTTCTGTCAACCTAAATTTTATAAATAAAATTATATATCTTCTCTGCCTACACATAAATTTTGTTAATGTATAGTTAATGTTTTACCCTTCTTTTTTTATCAGCTGATTTTAATCCGACAGCTTCACAAACTCTATTGATACATTCTCTGTAAAACAAGAAGGGGTTCATAATTATAAATAAGTAAAAAATATTTAATATATTGCTCACTCGTACCCACCAGTTACAAGATAACACACCTAGTATATATAAATATATACTTTTTATTACTTACTTAGCAATGCATGATCTCGTTTCAAAATCTAAACTCTTCATAGAAGTATTCACTTCGAGACATCCTATATACTGTAACAATTAATAATATCGTTATTCATAAATATAATATACAATAGTTTGAAAAGAAGATTATTATTACTAATAACTTACTTTGACCATGTAAGTAATTCCTTCCTTACTTACTAAATGATCGGGATGTAACCATCCCCTTGCTGGTTTACTTATAAAACTACCACCCGTCGCCATACCTGCAAAAAAAGACCATATATAAATAAATTATAAAAAATATTTACATAAAAATAAAATGAATTCTTTCTAAAATAAATATATACACATTTTAAATATAATATTAAATTACAATATTTGAAATAATATTTAAATAAAGAATAATCAAATAAAGATCGCATAAAAATGACAATTACTATTGTTTTACAAAATTGAACTTTAGACTTTCAAAGCAAATTATTTGAATTGAATGACGAAGGAATAATTACAGAAGTAATTATGATGATTAATTTTATTTGAAATAAAATCTTAAAATATAAATAAACAGTTAAAAAAAAAATTAATAAAATATTACCCAATCTGTATTGTTACTATTTAGAATGTTCTTCATACATTGATAACACTTCAAGTGGTACAAGGTAACTGCTTAAAAAAATTTTTTAATAATTTTGCTGACGTTATTATTCTGAGAATGAATGATTTTAATTAAATTCCATGGATATGAGAATACACAGGCACTGTTAATAGACACTGGTAAAACGTCATTTTGTCAAACTGTCAAAGAACTAATATAAAAATTCAACTGTCATTAGAGTTTTACAAATCTGTATGAGTGATCACACCCAGTGTTGCCATATGGTGTAATCAGGTGTGTCTACAAATCTAATGTTAACAATTGTCCTTTTAAAAGTACTATCTGATTAGTCGACGATGCAACAGAGCACTTCTATTTTGACCAATCGGATGCCTTATACGTCATTTCGTTATTTGATATAATTATCCTTTGTTCTTTTAAGTAAAAAAATTATTGTAATTGTTTTTTTATTAAAGAAAAAATTAATAAATCTTTTATTAAACGTTTAAGATTTTTTAATTATCTAAATTAATATTTGTTTTCACTATTCTTATCTTTGTTGATTAGTAATTTAAAATTGAAGAACTGTGTAAATGATGACAGCCAATCATATTGAGTATACAATAGAATTCATTTTAAATATTTCAATCCTATTTTCGCGGTTCTTTAACCGGTATCAGTAGCAGTGTTTAGAAAGAAATTAAAAAAATGGCGCGAGATAACGGTGTTGATGAAATAATGGAAGTTGAAATTTTACCATCTACGAGCGGATATAATTCGAAGAGTAAAGAACAATCCAATAAATCTTGTGATTTACCTTGGTAGGTTTAACGTTTTTTTATTATATTTTCATTTATTTTATGTTTCATTAAGCTAGGTTATTTTCTTTCTCTATGTGTTTTCATATTTTCTTTAGATAAATAAAAATTAACTGTAATTACTGTATTTTTTTTTATTTATTGTTAATTTAAGATTAAATATATTAACATTTTTTAATTATGTTATGTCATAATATAGGATTGAGAAGTATCGGCCTCAAGTATTTTCAGATATCGTTGGTAATGAAGATACTGTTGCTCGTTTATCTGTTTTTGCACAACATGGAAATACACCAAATATTATTATAGCTGGACCACCTGGTGTAGGAAAAACTACAACTATTTTATGTTTAGCACATTTACTCTTAGGTCCGTCTTTTAAAGATGCTGTGTTAGAATTAAATGCATCTAATGACAGAGGAATTGATGTTGTTAGAAATAAGATTAAAATGTTTGCACAAAAAAAAGTAAGTTAAAAAAGAAAAAAACTTCATATTCATATAGAAATGATAATATTCATATTATTTGTAATCGTATAATTTAGGTAAATTTAACGCAAGGAAAACACAAAATAGTCATTTTGGATGAAGCTGATAGTATGACCGATGGAGCCCAACAAGCTCTTCGTCGTACAATGGAAATATACAGCAGTACAACTAGATTTGCATTAGCCTGTAATAATAGCGAGAAGATTATTGAACCGATACAATCACGTTGTGCAATGTTGAGATATGGGAAATTAAGTGACGCCCAAATTTTGGCAAAAGTTATAGAAGTTTGTCAAAAAGAGGATGTAATTTATTTTTATTACCAAATTATTTTATACTCTTCTATTAAAAAATATTCTATATATTCTTATTTAAAAAATTGATTTATAGGTTTCACACACAGACGATGGCTTAGAAGCCATAGTATTTACTGCTCAAGGTGATATGAGGCAAGCGTTAAATAATTTACAATCTACATACAATGGATTTGGTCATGTAAATGGTCAAAATGTTTTTAAAGTATGCGACGAACCACATCCACTTTTGGTAAAGGAAATGCTTGAATTGTGTATAAAAGGAAATGTTTGTAAAGCGTTTCAGGTAAAATTTATTTTTATATCATATTTAAAATTTACTTTCTATACTGACTTATACATTTATTAAACTCTTTGTGTTATACTTTATTTCAATAGATAATGCAACATTTATGGAAATTGGGTTACTCTGCAGAAGATATCATTGGAAATATATTTCGTGTTTGTAAGAATCTTCCTATTGAAGAAAAGTTAAAATTGGAAATGGTTAAGGTAAATTTCTTTTTTTATACCTATATTTATTATATATATATAGTTAATTTATAATAATAATTATTTATTGTAATATAATATTTCTTGTTTCAGGAAATAGGAATTACGCATTTAGGAATTGTGAATGGTATTAATAGTCTACTACAAATGAATAGTTTACTGGCTCGATTATGTCAAAAATCTATTACAAAATAATGAAAAAAAAATCTTAAAATTTGATTAAATTTATATGTAATAGTTAGGAAATCAATAATTTCAGTATAATATTGCCAGTATTTTTATATATAACATCTACAAACTATTTTATTTCATCATTATTTAACTATTTAATTTATGAATAAGATTATGAAAAGAATCTTGGTACCAGAGAAACAAATAAGAAATAAAAAGAGAAAAAGAAAAATATCGAATCATAGGTTTTGGATTAGTACATTTTTTTCACGTAGGATTTATCCGAGGGCGTTGCGAAAATGTTCGCAGTTAGCGTGAAGTTAATCGAAGATGTCGATTGTTATAAAACATTTGTTACAACGAATGGACAAACGTTCTTATTTTATTTATGAAATATTTTATCGTGCTGGTTAATTATAAAAAAAGATTCGTAGAATATAGAATTGATTATAAAGTGCAATAGAAATACATGGAGAAATCTAATACCAATAAGAAAGTGTCAAAAATATCTACTATATCGAAAGGTACGAGATAATTAGCTGAAAACTGCCGGCATTCACTTTAAAGGTAGTGCAATATTAACAAAACAGATGTCGCCAGGAGCGTAGTTATTTGAGGCGCGGCGCAGTGTGCTTTGCATCACTGAACGAGAAACTCTTTCGAGAAAATATCATGCGATATATTATCCAGTGGGATTTTATGCACTCATGTCACGCATCCTCGAATTTAAATAATCTCAACCACAGACCAGGCTAAACTATCGGTATCTAGCAATAAAAAAAAAAAGAAAAAAAGGAAAAGAAAAGAATAACAATAATAATAATAAAAAAAAGATAGATAGATAAAACGAACGAACAAAAAAAGTCACGAAATTTTTTTTTATGTTTTTTCTTTTTCTTTTTTTGTTTCTCTCTCTTATATTCGAAAATCATTAACCATTATTAAATAGGAAAAATAATTAATTCTATTCTACGAATGGTCATCGTGGCACACTCGTACGATTTGCACTGACTTTATTTATAGTGTCTGGTTATTTTTGCATGTGTTTCTTTTAAAACAAGATGCAGCTGTCCGCTGCTGGCTGATAGCACATTCTCTTGTACGTATTTTTGTAAGTTTTGCTTCGTTAGAGAAGAGACAGGTCAACACTAAATTAAGGCATAAGTAGTTTAAAGACAGATATCTGTGGTATAGTACTTTTCTACATGGACGCATTAGTCCGTGATACGTGGGTGTGTTAATATACGTACAAAAAGAGTATTATTTGTTATTTAATTCTATTTCGATATATATATAAATTATAAACATTTTTATTTTATATAATGAGGTGGACGTTTAACGTTAAGAGAGAAGTGACAATATATAATATTTATTTCGAAGAGGTGTTAAGAAGAATTAATACGTCCTAAACTGTATAAATCGTGGTCTTTTCTTGATTCAACCAATATACAGGTATAACAAGGACAATTCAGGCTACCTACACACACATATATATGTATATATATGTATATATACATATCATGAATATTTATACTAAATTATCATTATCGAATATTTTTTTTCTTAATATAGTTGTACTTTTCTTTTTAGACAATAATTATATTATATATATATATATGTATATATTTTAATGCTGTGCGTGTAATTGTTGTATGTAATACAATAACCTTGTATGGTAGATAATCGGTTAACAAACATAATTCATTTAAAGACTATGTTCATTACCTGAACTATTTGTTAACCGATCAACCACACTGAATGGTCTTATAAATTTTAAACACAGCTTCAGTATTTCTTGTGTTTGTTCCATAAGATGTTTGTTATCCAATATGTGTTTATTAAACGAATGAAATAATTTTATATCTTTCTATAACAAAGACTTTCTCTAATTATACTAAGAAATAGAAATTTCTTGTATTTTTAGATCCTTCGTGAGAAGATAAATAAAAGAAATCAATTGAGATCCGAATTATATTTGTTATCGATTATTATTATTATTGTTATTATTATTATTATTATTATTATTATTATTATTATTATTATTATTGTGAATTTGAGTTATTAATATGATTCAATGTTTTTATGTTTAGGTTTACAAAACGTTAGGTGTATCACAATTAGCTGCTGTTTAAAAAAAATAAGTAAAAGGACAAATGGAGTCTGCTGTAACTGGACGAAGACGAACCGCCACACGGCATTCCGCTGAAGATCAAGCTCTTGACCAAATAGCTAAAGAGGTATGACATAATAATCTGCTCTTTCATACACTTAGAATTATTATGTTCGATAAAAGAAAAAACTGTTGAAGGTGATTGCTTTATAATATGTAGAACGTTGATACGTGTGTATGTTTATGAGTTGCTTACATCTACCAAAATTTTCATTTCTTGCCTGACTATTAATTGTTATTAATTTATTAATATATAAAATATTAGTATATATATTTATATTGTTGTGGTATACCCACATTTCTGTAAGAGGAAGACATATAAAATAATACTTTTACCACTGCTAAGTTACATGTTATAAACCGCATAATGATAAGAACTTATCACAAAGATAAGATAGGAATGTCAGGAAAACAGGTAACTTTGCCAATGGAATAAGACTAAAAGTGAGTATAACTAAACAAACTATTATATATTCTGGTTATTTAAACAAAACAGGAAAAGAGAGAAATTCCTTATTAAAATAAATATTATATATATATATTAGATAAGTGTTTTATCTTTTTACTAGTGAATTCGTACTATTTTTTTTATTAGCATTAAATAAAGTAATGTTTATATATTTATTCACACTCAACATAGAATTCTAAAAGTATGTTGGAGTTGAAAAAAAACATTTTAAGCATATTAATATTTTTGTTAAATAATTGTATATTTTTTTGTTACGCGCATAATAAACATCTACGCATATATATTAGTAGAAGAATTGATCTAATCTAGAAATGTAAATAATCAATTGAATTTGAAAATGTTTTTGGTAACAGGATGGATTTTCCATACGTACTTTCAGGCAGAAGCTCGATTAGCGGCAAGAAGACAAGCAAGAGCTGAAGCTAGAGAAATTCGAATGCGCGAATTGGAAAGACAACAAAAGGAAGCAGAAGAAAATGCTGATAGAGTTTATGACATGTGTTCAGGTAAGTAATTATATACTTTATCAAAATATTTTTTAATATATAAAATATATAAAATATAATGTAGTTTTCAATTAATCGTTAAAATTTATTACATTATATTATATTTTATTTTATTTATTTTTATTTTTAGATCCTAATAGAGCCATGAGAGTAACTCCAGATCCTGTGAGAACGTCACGGTTGCTCACAAATTCGAATAATTTTCCATCAAGTTGTAAATCATCGGAAGATTCATTAGAAGATGTAGGCCTTGGTAGAGATCTTAGGGTACGTGTTCCACGCTTATTAAATAATACGATAAGACTATGTTAATTAGAATTAACACAGAGCCATTAAAATACTGATAAATTACATAATTACAGTTAGAGCTGAAGGAATTTGAAGAGAAATTTCGAAAAGCAATGATAGCTAATGCCCAATTAGACAATGAAAAATCTTCTTTCGCATATCAAGTCGATATATTAAAAGATAAATTGGAAGAATATGAAGAAATGGCAGCTCAGTTACGTAGAGAACTTCGGGAGAAGAATCGAGATGCCGAACAGTTAAAACGACTTAGTCAAAGATTAAAAGATGATTTAGATTTATGCAGAACACAATTATTAGAAAGGGATACACTCATTCAAGTATGTTTTTTTTTATGATATGTAATTTTTCTACTCTTAAAAATTAATTGAAATTATTAAATAATAATAATAATAATAATAATGATAATGATAATGATAATAATGATGATGATATTATTTATTATATAGGAAAATGGATTAGTAATAGTGGAAGATGAAGGAACCGATGAAGAAGATGATGTTGAAGGTGGATCCTGCCACAGAAGAAGAGTATTAGTTAGTAAAGAATCTGCAGATTTATTAGAGAATGCTGGTAAAGGATCCTTGGGTATGTAATCCTAATCTAACATTATTTATATTACAGAATGAATATAAAAAATAAATGTATAAATTTAAAGTAATCTCTTTTTTTTTTTTATTGCAGATGTTCGACTGAGAAAGTTCGCTTCGGAGAAAAAAGAATTAGAAGATCAAATACGACATTTAAGATTGGAATTAGAAGAAACCAAGAATCGCATAAGATCTGAGAGATCCCCGGGTGCAGTATTAGGTTGAAGTTAAATCTGTACATTACGTGTGTGATGGAGTACATACATCTTTTTTTCTTAATTTTTAGTACTCCATAAAATGGTCTTATAAAGAAATAGTTACGAAATGTTTTATCTGTAATATAAACTGACAATTTTTCATTAAATGTTACTTTATATGAGCTATTTATTGAAACAGGTGGCTTAACGGATTCTGAAGATATTCAACGAGAAGCTAATAAGCTTTTAGCTGACTACAAATTCAAGCTGCAAAAGGCGGAACAAGACATGTCTACTTTACAAGCCACTGTAGCTAGATTAGAAAGTCAAGTAATACGCTATAAATCTGCGGCAGAAGCATCTGAGAAGGCGGAGGATGAACTCAAAGTTGAAAAAAGAAAATTGCAAAGAGAAGTAATGGAGCATTTTTTAAATGTCACTTTTATGTATACCTGACTGATTATAACTTATTCTTTTATATTTTATATTTTTACAGGTTAGAGAGTCTCAAGGACGTGTCGAAGAACTCGAAACAGCGAACTCTCATTTACAAAGGCGATTAGATAAACTTAAAAATGCTAAATCTGCTCTTTTTAAAGATCTTTGATGAAATTATTTTATTTCTTTTTGGATCTGTCAAGTCTACCTTGTCGTTTCTCTTCTGTGCTATAGACAGAAGGCATTTATTTAATAATTTTTAAATAATAATAATAATAATATTGCAAAATATTATATCAAAGAGTTATTTGGCAATTTGGTAATAACATTTAACAGAGAATATGTGTACTGTTATCAGATCTTTTATAATTTAGAGAGCTTTTATTATTTAGAGAATGACACGTATAGAAATATTTATACTAATGAATTTGTACGCAAAGTCATTCTTTGTTTTTATCTGGTCTTTTGGTAATAAGCAGTTTAATGGCAATTTAACAACGAGAAAATGCTTGTTTAGTAATAATATATTTCAGGCATTTATAATACTTTATTAATTTATAAATAGTTATGTAAAGACAATTTGTGCATGTACATAACATTGTTATGTTATAATAGCCCTATCGGTTTTTATTTCTCTCTACGCATTGATGATATCAATATTAAAAATGAATTATATGTTACGTTTTGACTAATTAAATTATGTCAATATGTAACATACACATTATAAATATATATATTACAAGAGTTTATATATAAATTTTAAATTAATATTTCGATTTTGGAATTTTTACCATCAAAGTACATACAAATTTTATATTTCATAATTTGAAATGAACATAAAGAGAGAAAGAGAGAGAGAAAATATTATGATTTTTGCAATTATATAAAGAAGAGTTAACATATTATATTTTAATAATTTATATACTTGATATAATAAGTATACTTAAAATTTCTTAAACTTTAAAGTATTCTTCTAGTGTAAAATGGATCAATTACGAATGTATTTAAAGAGTTTGAACATTTGAAATTATGAGTTACGCAATTAGTCTTCAATTTTTATTCCTTTGATCCTTTATTAACTATTTCAAACGTTTTCAAATGCATTTTTTATAATTAAAAGATTATCGGTTCGAAATAAATTATAAATGGCAAAAACATCACACCCCCCTCGCCCCCGGAGACTGAGAGATCCCTAGAAAACCATTAAAAAAAAAAGTAATATGCTTACAAAAAAAACGAGATAAATAATTATAAAAAAAATATCCTGATCGTGCAGAATAGTAGTAAAAAAGGAAGATATAAATATGATTGTATACTGTGTTAAAAAAGAAAATATATCCCCGAATATGTTGGTAGTGAAAGTATATTTATGATCGTGTTGCATTTATAACTTATATCAAAATAATTTCTAAATAACATTTCGACTGACGTGTGTTTTCTTGTCCATCGGATTAAATATAAATACTACAAAAATTAGATGTACAATAGTGTGGTCTTTGTACATTTAGAATAAATTCAAATATATTGTTATAAATGTATGTGATATTCTTTGCGTATTCAACAAAGTTTTGTCCATAATCAGTAGTATGATTTATGCGAATATATACAATGTACATATATATACTCTTCTTCCAATGTTGGTCCTATTGTAGAAGTTTACCTGTCATAATATCATCGGTTAAAAGAGAATCAAACTATATTTAAAGAAGTTTTATCTTTGTGCTCTAATAATGCGTGCCAAAGGGATAGCAAAAAAATGTGTTAACCAGTTTGTTGTTTAGAAACGTACACACATTTTTAATGGTCCATGATATTATTCCAAATGAAACAACAATAATAATAATAATAATAGTAATAATAATAATAATAAATAATAATAATAATAATAATGTTTAATTATTGATTAATAAATTAAAAAGAAACATAAACAATATTATTATACGCTCATTATAATTTTCTCAAGTTTCATCTCTTCTTATTTTATTTTATTTATTTTTAATAATTAATTAATTATCTTATATGTATTTGATCAAATTTTTTCTTCTTCTTAATTAAAACAGTATACTTTGAATAATGAACGATTAATGAGTCTATAATTAAAATTAATGAATAAATAATATTAAAACTTTTCATTATCTTTCTCTAATAATAATTATAATAAGACAACTTTTTTTAGTTTAAACAATCTTAAATATTAATAGAGTATATAAGCTCATAATTATGAAAGTAGTCTAAAGTCAAAATTAAAAAGAAAAATGTTTATCAGTTATTTCACACTACATTATTAAAAACTAAATTAATTCAATGTAATCTTTATGATAGTATAAAAAATGAACCATTAGATAGTGATAGTGAAAGAAACATCTTAGGGATACGCAACTTTTGAATCGAAACTTGTTTTGTTTCAGTGTATAGATCGTGAGTGACGTAGCTTCAAAGTTTGCATTTGATATCACGGACAATATTATAGGTACAGCTATTTCGTTTTTAGTGATCTATATTGTTAACTACTTTTAACGTATGGATTATTAATAAAAAATGACTTTAACTTCATATAGAAAATCATTGTCGAAGTCTTACTGACAGATCGAAAAAGAATCGAGCATGGCTGTACGCGTTGGAGGGAGGGGGCGATCGAGGCGTTGCAAACTCGACCGCGCGATTTCAAAATGGAAAAGCATTCAAAAAATTCTATATCTCGACTTCTAATACTACTAAGAAAGATAATTTTTGTTTTATTTTGACAAACTAAGCCGGTAGTTAAGGAATGTTTTTCTATGTGTATTTCATATTTAACGAATTTCCTAGAATTCACCGAGAGATATAAGCAGTATCGATGTTGAGCTCGTTTAACTCGGACGTACACCTTCGTCTGTCTTTCTCTTAATACATTCAGTACATATGGGATTATTATTATCTTTTTGTACAGCTGACCTATTTTTCTTACCACTGACCTACTTTTGTACAGTTGTTTTCTATTTCTAATAAGATTTACGGGAAAACACGATTTTGAACCTAAAATCAGGCTAGATTGACTGGACTAATATGACTTAAATTACTTTTATAATTATGGGCATATATAAAAATGAATACATACCTTAAATGATTGTTAATTAATCGAAGAAAATGTATATTTGTAGTTTAAAAACACGTAATATAAATTTGACGAATCCATCCTCTTCAAAATTTATCGTTAGACTGACTCATTGTCCTCTGTGAAAATACTTTTATTGATTGTTGTTTATATAACCTTTATAGAAGAATAAATTCAAATTACTGTGAATAGTGTTTTCGTTATAAATATATACGTTGGAGCCTTCAAAAAAGTCATGTCAAACAATTACGAATACAATAACTTTCATAGAGGACAATGAGCCAGTCTAACGAGTGATTTCGAAGAGGATGGTACATCATACATATATTCCGTGATTTTTAACTACAATATATAGATTTTCTCGATTAATTAACAATCAAGGAAGGTATGTCGAACACAGTACCGTATTATTACTAATATTTATGATTATTTAAACATAGAATAACTCGTAATACATTTTTGTAATTCATTATCTTTATTACAAGTATAAATCGAAAATTTAAAATCATCGAAAGAGAGACGCATCACGAATAATCGAACCTTCGATTATTCGATTCTTGCGGTTATTGAAATATATCGAAACAGTATTATTTCGTATTTCGACAAGTGATCATTGAAACTTTCTACTTCGAAACTGTAAGCTTTGAATTACATATTATTTTTTTCAATTGTTTAAATAAAATATTATATACGCGAAGTATTATCAAATAATGTTTAAACAATAATACATTTTTTTTTTTTAATTAAATTGCATACCTATTAATGTATTTTGAATGTTAAATAATTTCGATTATAATTTTATTAGATGAACATTTTAAACTCGAAGTATTTATTCGGTAAGATTGTTATGAAAAAAAAAGTGTGTTTTACCTTTAGGCTAGTGCAATGTCGTGATTGATGAATTTTTAATCAGATACGATGGGGTTGAAAGAAGAAGATTCATTAAATGCGATTGATTAATATGAATGATATCGTAAATAGTGGATCTCCATATGTAGCAACCTCCACGTGGTGAGATCTGGGTCGGTATTATTTGTGATTCATTTAAATTTAATTGTAAATTATTTAACGCAAGTATTACCGAGCAAATGGCTATATATTCCAGTACGTTTCTAAAATATTTTTCTTTTCAATTCTATGCAATCAATTATACATACATTGCTAATTATATTTCAGAAGAATAAATACTTCAAAATAAAATAGATGAAATTATATATAAAATAATTTCTTAAAGGAAGAAACGTAATGGAAATTTGTAAATTTAAACGATGTTTTTAAAACATTTTAATTAAAATTTCGTTATTGAATCATCGTAATTATTTTCCGTGTTTATTATCGTAAAATTTGTTTTTCCTTGAGTTTGAAATTGATTAGAAAAAAATCTAGTAAAATCAACAGTACTTTGATCATATAAATGAAAGTCAGTAGTAGAATGAGTAGGGGGTAAAGGTTCACCTCTTTCGTCACAGTGTTTAAGGGGCGCCACTGATGAGTAAAACATTTTTCTCGACAATCTTGAAAATCGTGTCTATAAATTTGTATATGAATCTAGTCGAATCGGGTAATAACAGTTAATCGTGAAAATTCGAATTTTTCATATAATAAAATACGTTGATTTTTAATTGTGTTTAACAAAATATGTAAACATGTGAATTTGACATAAATAAAATAGTAACTTTTGTATCTTGAAATAATAGTTTAAAAAGAAATCAGTGGAGATATACGTTTGGTAACCGTGGATAAACGGGAGTTAGCAGCTGGAAGTTATAACGATGTCGTCTGTTGTAGAGAAAATAGAACATTGTCAGCGAAGTATTAAGAAATGTTCTGATAATGAAGATAAAGTTAGTATTTTTGATTATTATTATTATTATTATTGATGATAGGGAAGATAAAAAATATTGCAATGTCGAAAGAAATGATTTGTTAATGAAACCTTAATTGTGTATACGATAACCTATGAAATTTTTCGGAAAGAATTCATTTGAGACATCATGGTCTCTTATCGAGATGATATTACGTTTAGTAATATGTACATTTATATTTAATTGCTTTTAAATGATTTTCTAATTAAATTAAAGTACACAGTCGATATATATATATCGACTGTATATATATATATCGACTATATATATAAATATATATGAATGTATATATGTATGTATGTATGTATGTATGTATGTATGTATGTATGTATGTATGTATGAATGAATGAATGAATGAATGAATGTAGGTATGTATTTACTTCTATGAATATTTATGAAAGGTATAAAATTTAATTTCCTATCTGCTCTCTTACTTATTTATGAGAAAAACAAGAGAATAAAATAAAGAAAGAAAAAAAATAATATCTTATATGCAATAGTTTTAAAAGACAATAGTCATTTCTATTTTGTTTGCATTATCCTCCATTAATATTATTTTGTTTTTCTTTAAATATAAGGTATACTTTTACATACACACACAAATGATTCATATATGTATTTATCTATAAATTCAGGATAAAGATTTAAACTGTGTTGTTTACTAACCAACAATGAGGTATACAGAATCATGCATTTTATCAATTAAAATAAATAGTCCGAAATATATATAATGTTCTTTGCATATTTCAGCTAATGAATAGGATTAAATTTAATTCTATTTTTTCTTTTTGTTTCTTTTTTTTCTTTTTTTTTTCTACAATTACTTGTTATAGATCCTGTATTATTTACGAAGATTGTATAATTTACAATTAACAGTACAAGATCTTAAAGATACAGGAGTAGGTCGTACCATTAACGAATTAAGAAAATATGAAGGCCCTGTTGGGGATGCTTCGAGAGCTTTGATAGCAAAATGGAAAGTTATAGTTACATGTGAACGAGAAAAAGAAAAAGAAGAAGAAAAAGAAAAAGAAAAAGAAAGAGAAAGAAAAAGAAAAAGAGAAAGAGAAAGAGAAAGAGAAAAAGAAAAAGAAAAAGAAAGAGAAAGAGAAAGAGAAAGAGAAAGAGAAAGAGAAACAGAAAAAGAAAGAGAAAGAGAAGACGATGAAGCTTACATTCCTGATGCTTCTAAGAGTTACAGTAGGCCGAAATCTCCATTATTAAAGAAAAAACAGGAAGCTGATAGTACAGTGAAAATATTGAGGTAAGTTATAGAAATTAATATCAACAATAATTTTTAAATATAAATAAATGTATATAAAAAAATGATTAAAAAGTATATAAACAGAAATAATATCAAAGTAATATGTTAACGATTGATAATTTAAAATACAGTCCCGAAGAAAAATCCGATGAAAGTGAAACATCAGATCATAGTGTGAAACATTCTAGTAAGAACGATATGAAAATGAATTCTGAAGATGAATCTAACGTTAATAAGGAATCATCAAAAAGGTCCAAACACGACTCGCAGAAAGATAAACACAATAAAAGTCATTCTAAGCACGAGTCAAGGGATAAACAATCTAATTCAAATGATGCAAAAAAAAGTAGCAGTTCTTCTACGCATGTTAAAAAATCTACTGATAAATCCTCTTCTCATAGCAATAAATTAGATAGCACTTCGGATAAACATGAAGAATCTAACAAAAAAAGAAAATATGATAGTATTAATAGTGGAAAAAAGAAATATAAAAAGCCAAAACTTTCTGAAAATGAAAGCGATGATGATAGAGTCAGTTCTTGTAACTCAGATAAACAAAATCTCGACGAATTTCAAACGGAATCAAATAAGAAAACACATGTATTAAAACCGGAAGATGTAAACAAAGTTGAATCCAAAAGAGATAAGAGTAAATCTCGTGAAAAAGTTAAATCAAGTTCTTCTAGTAAGGAGGAAAAAGTACACGATGATAAAAATAAAAAGAAATCTGAGGAAAGTAGAGAAAAACAAAAAACGGACAGTCATCGTTCTAGTAAAAGTTCTAAATCAAAAAGTCATAGTTCTAGTAGTAGAGATCATGCTAAAGATAAAGATAAAGATAAAGATAAAGATAAAGATAAAGACAAAGACAAAGTTAAAGACAAAGACAAAGATAAAGACAAAGCTAAAGATAAAGATAAAGACAAAGATAAAGATAAAAGGAAAGAAAACGAAGAAAGGAAAAATAAGCATCAAAATAAAATTAGTTCTGATTCGAAAGAAAGCAAATCTGGTTTGAAGGAATCAAAAGAAAAAGTCAAAATCCAACAAGAAATAAATGGAGACAAAGGAATTGATTGTAACTCTGGTTAGTTTTTATATTTTTTATATATTACATAATATATTTTAAAATTTATTCATATAATATACTTCTTTCGAAAGGTGCAAGTTTTGGAGAAGCTCTTGGAATGTGTACAGTTACGTCAGGATTAAGGAGACGTCATAATAATTCTCCTAATTTAAATCCTTCAAGATGTTCCAAGTTAGAAACAAATGTATCCTCTACTTTAAACAACAAAAAACAATCGTCTTTGAAAACTGAAGCTGCAAACAGCGATAACTTACATGTAAATTATTTCTCTATATATTTTGTTAATATATTTTTAGTAATAACGCTCGATAAAAATATTTTCTCATAGAAATTACATTTAGCATGATTAATATTCAAGTTCGTGCTATTCATAAAGATTTTCATTTGCAGCCTTTGCCTCTTTTAGCACCAAATGTAAAATTAGAGCCATTAAATGTGAATCTGGCATCTACATTACCTGAAATAAGTCCTAATTATAAACCACTGTCATATATTAATCCTGTACATCGTAAAGAGGAAGATAAAACTCTTACTGACGTGATTCATGTTAAAAATCAAAGGTAATTCAATAATAAATCTAAATATGTCTCTGTGAGATAAAGAACGTTTGACAGAGAGAATAAAGTTACATTATATTATATTTTTTTCTTCTAGGACCAAAGTATATTCTGGAAATAAAACTGGTTATACAAGCGTACCTTCTCTTTATGAAATTTGCATAAGAGTGTTGATAGAGAATATTGATGGTAACATTTTATTTTTATTTCCTATTTATATATAAAATATGTATATAATATATATATACACATATTAGGACTTGAACTTTTGTTATCCTTCGGTCAACTTCTTCACGAATACCTATTTATTTGAAATAAGTTTACGTTCCTCTAAGTAGATATGATTTTATTTTACAGCACTTGAATTTACTGGTGGTGTTCCATATGACATAATAAAACCAGTTTTAGAACGAGCTACGGCAGATCAATTATTCATGTTAGAACATTATAATCCTTATCTAATAGAAGATACAGACTCTTTATGGAAATTCCATAGTAATCGAGAATTTAGAAATAAACAGAGACAAGAAATGGAATCATGGCGTGAGATGTATATGGTATGAACTTTTTTATTATTTATATGATATATTTCTTAATAGAACAACAAATAATTCATTTTAATATTTATAAGAAAATAATAATAATAATAATAATAATATTTATATATTTTTGTAATATAGCGTTGTTTGGATGAAAGAGAGGAAAAATTGAAAACCTTAACTGCCAATATAAAACAATCAATAGATAAGACTGTACCACTACGATCAGCTAAGCTTGCATATGTTGATAATGTTGTTAAACCACCTAGGAATATTTTAAAAAAGCAAGCTAAGTATGGGACTAATTCGGTTCCTACATCCACATCTGATTTAAAAAAGAAATTGATTGTTAGCGGTGGACCTACCGCAGCAACTAATATATCTGTACCACCACCTCCAATGAATCGAGTTAAACCATCTTGTAAGTGAACTATATGCTAAAAAAATGTTTGTTAATTAATATTACTATCCGATGATAATATTTTTACATCTTTTCCTTCTCTAATTTAAAACATTTTTATCTGTTTCATTAATAGCGAGCGTGGTTAAGAAGACAAAAGCACCTCTTATGGCAAAAGCACTACAATTAATAAAAGGGCGTTACAAGCGGTAGTTTGTATAAATATTTATAGGTACATTTCAACTATAATGTATAGATAATATGTTTCCACTGTAATATTTTTTTAAAATTACGTTGTGGTATGGGTAATATTCGTCTATCTCGAAAGGAAAATTATGTTGCAAAGTTATTTAACATTTATATTTTTTTGGTATTGTTGATTTTTAATTTATACGTACATAAATATGAATATCTTTATAGAAATATTTAATGCATTTAAAAGTAATGATTCAAAAGAACCATAGGGGAAGAGAAAATTGTTAAATTTATACCAACTTGAATTATAAAATTATTAATTTATTTTAGTTTGATTAGTACAATATTAATTGGGCTGATTTAAATAATATTGAGTTTATTTTCAAAATTTATATGCTTCTACATTTTAGTATGTGTTTTGTAAATATAAATGTTTCTGTTTTGTGACATTATATACATTGAAACAGAGACGTGCAAATTTTTAGTTCGAAAAGAAATGATTCTTCCGCTGATGTTATTTAATTGTCTTTAATCAAGCATGTTTACTTTTCCAAAAATTCAGATAAAAAATATTTGTATTGGTAATCATGACAGTAGAGTAAGTAAAAAAATTAAATGAAATTATTTATTTTATAATATAAAAAATAATTATATGTATCAAATATCATAAAACCATTTTTTTTTTTTTTTTCATTTTATAACTTAGTCTACTTTTATAATTACAGGTACATTTATAGAAATCGATAATTTTTAGACTGACACAGTAGAGTCGTGGCTGTGAAAACGTAACGATGATAAAGAGAAACAGAAACAAGTATAATAAAAGCCAGTTGGTAAAGTGAGCTAACTTTGTACGTCTCTGCATTAAATCATCGTAAATATGTGATCAAATTTTTATTTACTATTAACTTTAATATAAAAATTTTAAGATTGAAACTACCATATACATTTGATCATAGTTTATGATAAGGTAAAAGAATAATTGTTAAGAATTAAGCAGTCTCTTTTAAATATTTTAATTAGTCTAATGTAACCCTTTGTGAACAGAGTAGCAAAATGGTCAGTCTACTACTCTTAGTACTAATATTATCATTTAAGTTTGTTAAATAATAATTTAACTTTAAAATTCATTAATACACCGAACGTATATATGAGTTAATTACAGATACCCAGTTGGTTCACGTTGAACACATATATGCATCTTTCGTCCGCAAAGGGTGAAATATTTTTAAGTGTTGAGTAACATTGGTATATCAGTTTCTTGTTTAATATTCAATTGAGTTGTATCAACTTAAAATTCCAAAGTTTTGCTGAATTTTTTGACTATGGCGTACTTTAGTAAGAAATCATCAATTCATTTGTAGGTCAGCTGCTATGATTCATCGTTGCAAATCATTACGATCATTTATTATTCATACTTATATATAAATAACGTGTAAATATGTGTCTTTTATAGTCAAAAAGTTAATGAATTTTTCTCGATATATCTATTTACAATATTTGTTAAACTATGGTTTTGCTTTCGTATATAGAATAATTATAAGTTATAGAACAAATATTTAATTTTAATAAACACGTAAAAAGACAGAAAAAAAGCAAAAAAAAAAAGAAAAAATAGCAAAATACTTGAAATTGAAAAAAGATATAAATAGTTGCCATTCTAATTAATCATTATGCTATTTTATGGAACATTTAAAATTTATATTAATAATTAATGAAACGTTAGTGTTCCTACAATTAATATTAAAGTAATTACCTCTTGTATATATATATAATATTATAAAATTATACTTCATTTTTCATTAATTTTATCCGTATCATAATAAGTGGATTACAATGGCATCATGCTCTAATATATTTAAGTTAATAATTTTGTGTAGTAAAAGAAGAATATTTTATATACGCCATGACATCATAATTATTTGTAAAAATACAAATATAATTACATCACGAATCAAAAGACAATATAATATAGTTTGAAACAATTTAATTGTATTTTTTTTTTTATTTATAATTGCAAATCTATTGGTTAATAAAGAAACTTCGATGAAATATTAGTTTAAGAAAAAAGAAATTTATTATTTTTTCCTTGAAATAAACGTAAAAATAATGGATTTCTTTTTCTCAACCTAATATGTAATTGATACTTCAGTGTTTAACAAATAAGAATGCATACATTTAACATATTTGGTTTCATTTAAGAATATATTCATAAAGATTAAATTTTTAATATGTGAAAATTTTCGTATACATATAATAGCATTGAGTTAAAAATAGTAATATTTTATTTTACGTTTATAATTGATATTAGTATAATATGATATTTTTTATGCGAACGTGATAAAGCATAATAAATGATATCAAGTAAATTAATTTTACTTATATATGTATGTATATGTTTCCATATATTTGTACATAAAAATAGTATTAATTACATTAGTATTATTGTTATGCTATAATTAATATTCTGTATTTATATATATATTAGGGAGTATTTAGAACAAAATCATTATCTTATAATATGATGTATGCATCGAAAATATTAATATTTGATCAAAAATTCTACATATAATAAAATATGGAATTAATCTCATTTTACGAACATAAATTCTTTCAACAATAAACATTGAATGATCACTTTTTATTTTTCTCCATCTCCAGCAGCATATACTTATATATATATGCAGTTATGATATTGAAAAAAAAAAGAAAAAGAAATCTTGTAATAAATATAATAAAATACAAAAATTGTGTAAAATGTATTTGAAAATGGCGCTGAAATCGTTATCGCGAATTTTTATTCGTATAAAGTGTTTACAATATCATCCAATCACGTTCAAGTATTATATAAAAAGATTTCATTGATTAGTCGATTTCATATATTGCAGAAAGTTATGCAATTATGAGTAGATACCTTAAAACGTTTTATAGACAAAATTTATCATACACATTGTATATCGGATGATATTTTTTATTGAGTATCAACCTTAAAACTAAGAACAGTACTTCAGTAGCTCCTGTCAAAGGTCTAGCGAATGGGTTTTTAACGTCAGTGGGACTTGCAGTAATCTTACAATAAATTAAATTTTGAGTGAGAGATATAAAACAAAAGTTTGATCGTTATCATCTGTCCTTAAGTGTGGGGGTAAGCACCACCTATTCAAGTTATATTATTATTATTTTCTTTTTAACATCTTGACTTTCTTTTAAAGAACAAATCTGCTGCATTTTCATTAAAAATATTATTCTCTATTCCGAAAGATGAGATCGTAGTTAAATAATAATAACTATTAATCTTTGGGTCATGTATACTTTTAGTTAAATACATTTCAATGATTTGACATTAATGTCATTATTACAATTCAAGTTTATGTTATAAAAATTATTATTTTAAAAAAGAAAGGGTGGAAAATAATTGTTTCATTATTTTACTACACGTGTAAACGAACTTTAATCATATATGTAGAAGATACATATTATTGATGTGACACATTTCCCAAATTTTGCATTCTCAATTTAATCTAATCCTAAGTTTTCACTCTATATGTCTACAGTATTGTTTTATTACTCTTGAGACATAGATGCTATTATAAAATCTTCAAAAACCAGAATCCAACTGAGATTCTCTTATATATCCTATATTATATATTTGACAAACAATTTTTAAATAATATATCTCAGTCTAAATATATATTGAATATGAATGTTAATGTTTATGATAGTAATAATAATAATAATAATAATAATTGATTGCAACGATATAGGATGTCTAATAAATATTTTTAGAACAAGCAGAAAATAAACGATTTTAAATGTAATTCAATTTACTTTGAAATACAAGAGAAAAGTTATACATTGATATTATAAAATTATTATTATTATTATTGTTTTAACTATATTTGGCACACATGATTAAATAGAGATTTTTGTTCATACGTAATAGGAAATATTTTATTTGATTTTATGTCACAATTATTATTTTTTCTTTTCTTTTAATAAAAGAGGAAGATATATATATATATATATAGATGAAACATAAATACTTATTCATGGTAAATAAATAATTTAATTATTATTATTATTAATATTAAAAGGATAATTCTCGTTAAGTTTTCTCAGTAATTTAATTGTAAGTTATACGCTTTATCTTTTATATTCTGTATATTTTTAAAATAGTTAATGATAAGAGTGGGATTATGTAAGACTTGCATATATACAACAGTTAGTTGTCTCTTGCATATTATAAAGATAAACATCATTTTTATTTTTATTATATTATTATTATTATTATTATTATTATTATTATTTTTATAAAATATATATATAAATAAATTATTTATTAAATATTAATTTTTCCTTTATATTAGATGATTTTAATCGTGCTTAGTTTTATGTTTCATTAATATACACATTTTATCGATATTATTTTTTTTTTCTTTTATATGTAACTTCTTTTTTTTATTTATATTAATAACAAGTAACAAATATATATATATATGTGTGTATGTACATTTAATACATCATTAATTTTGTAAATATGATTTATGTAATTGATTTATAAAAATCGTACGAGTATAATAAACGATGTTTTAAAGTTTTGTAAAGTCGGACAAAGTATAAGGTGTTGATTAAAATATAAATTACAGATATTAAATAGAAATACTGATATTCAATGGCGCAAAAAGATTCACCAAAGTCAATTCCTGATCAATTTAAGTAAGTAGAAATTATTGTACGAGATATCGTCTTAACAATTGCTAAGAAATAACTGTTTGCTTGTTTCAATTGTGTCCCATTAAATACACGAGATCATTTATTTAAATTGCTACACAAGGTCGATTGTATTATATATAAATACAATGTAATTCATATTATTAAAATTTAAATTGCGTTTAGAGGAAAGGGGAAAAGAGATTTAATTTATACGTCACAATAAATTAACACAAAAAATTATGTTTTTATGTATTACAATATAAATTGTATTGTATTTATAAATATAATTTTTTATAGTCCCAATTTTATGCAATAATGAATTCAATAATCATATTAAAATACAACAATCGTATTAATAATTTATTTTATTTTTATTTATTAGATATTAATAATATCTTGCATTCAAATTTCCCGCCTCTTTTCACATTTTTGGAGCGTATATTTGAAAATTATAGAAACTCGATGATGAGCAAGTTGTAAATTAATATATATATTTATATTGTTGTATATAATAATATTTATATATATGCCGTTTATAGATTAATGTATTATAAAATGATTTAATTTTAGGCTTTTACCAAAGATAATAAATGGAGGAATAGCCGGAATTATCGGCGTATCTGTAGTATTTCCTTTGGATTTGGTAAAAACGCGGTTACAAAATCAAGTAATTGGACCAAATGGCGAGAGAATGTATAGCTCGATGTAAGTTAATTCATGGATAAATGAGAACTCTGCTCAATTAATTCGTATGTATGCAAATATAATAGTTGTTTTAATTTTCAATGTCATTTTAAAAATATCATCAATTTCACGATAAAAAACGTTATTATTGCACTTTGTCCTTGTACAACTCCGATGGATAATTTATCTTTGACGAATTTTAACACTTTGACTGCCACGTCGAAATTACCATGATTACTATAGTATTTTATAATTCAAAATATTTCGTAGAAATTAATCTTTTATTTTTGGTGTTCCAATAAAAATTTGTTAATTGTTCAATAGTGCAATTTTTAATTCAAAGTATATTCTAATTAGCGGTAATGTTAAACATGCATTAATTGTAAATTTTCATTCAACTTTTTACAATTTAAATAGTTCAAATGTTCTGGTCACCAATGACCACCCTGGCGTCACAGGAGAAATCGTGGCTGGTCATAAATGACCTATGTGACAGTCAAAGTGTTAATAGGGAAAAAAAAAGAAAACAGAAGAGAAAAGCTTAATAATAAAAAAAGAATATTTCTATAGGTTCGATTGTTTTAAGAAGACTTATAAAGCGGAAGGATATTTTGGAATGTACAAAGGATCCGGCGTTAATATTTTATTAATTACGCCAGAAAAAGCCATTAAACTCACTGCCAATGACACATTTAGACATTACCTCTCCACTGGTCCTGGGTATGTTTATGCGGATGTTTAAATACGTATCAACTATATTTTTATCAGGTACGAGATGACTCTAACCAGGCACAACACACAGATCGACAAATTTAAACAAGAGAGTCCAACGTTTATAATTATTTGTCGAATTTACCACCGTTTTGTCCTATTTTAATTTCTTTTTTATATTTAAAAAAAATTTTTTTAATTGATTTATTTAATTTTCTTTTAAAATCTTATTATTATTTAATTAAAGCATCGCACTTAATTATTTGATTACAATATTTGCATATACGTGACAAGTATATCAGAGAGAAAAAAAAAAGGAAATAGATTATGCACGCCAATTAATTTATTTCGCAATAAATTTTTAATCGCACTTGCATTGATGAAAAGAAAAAGAAAAAACAAAATCAATTTATGATTTTTTTTTTTTATACAAAATTTTATAGATTTTTATTTATATGATTATGTTCTTCCGTAACAAAGCGTATATCATGTATGGTATGGATGATACACAAGCCTGACAAGAAAAATAGAAAATCAGGAGGTGGCAGTTAAAAAAAGTATTTTATCACTGAGGGATGAGTGTACGATACAGGCAGAGTCATGAGGAATCTCTATAGCGCAAACGCAACATACACTAACAAAAAAGTACGTGTAAAAAAAAATGTCAAATGGTTGAATTGAGATCCATAGAGCATTTTTTGGCGAGTTCCTATACTAACAAATTAAGAGATTCCAATAATAAAACATTATGTAGAATTTTTAATAATCATTTTTCTCTCTTTCGTTTTTATTTTTGTAACTAAATTTGTCTATATATATATATACATATATGATTATTAATATAAATAATTACTATAAATTCTCGCTAAAAAATGTCGTTACAATAAATTGTCAACACTGGATCTGTCCTATTCCTCTATCTAATCATATTAAGAAAAAAAAAACAACAAACCCAAAAATATGGTTTTTGACAATATTTTTTAACATGTAATTATGTTATTTGTATAATGTATTTATGTTATTTGTTATAATGTATGTGTAATATCGGTTTATTATTGAGATGAATATAATGCACGCTGCGCAAGCAGTGTACTTTTATTGCAATGTTATGAGAAAAGAACACATGCTAACAGATAAGGCGTATATTAAAAAGAAAAAAGAAAGAAATTTGTGCGATTTCCCCATATGTAGATGTGATTGTAATCTTTAATCACACAAATAGTTTCACCCCATTTCCAAAGCATACGACTAAATTATGATAGAACCCCTCCCCCACTTGTATTTATTAATTTAGTGTGGAATTCTTTTTTTCTTTTAAACAAATGTCTTTCCAAGATGTTGTTGGTCTTTTTATTTGTTGTTTTTTTTTTCTCTTTATTAATTTCCATAGCCAACAACTGCCATTACAACGTGAAATGTTGGCTGGAGGATTAGCAGGAGCTTGTCAAATAGTTATTACAACACCAATGGAATTACTTAAAATTCAAATGCAGGATGCAGGAAGAGTTGCTGCTGCTGCAAAAGAATGTGAGCAATCAAATATTTGTGTTAATTGTATATTTATTTATATTTTTATCTTTTTCATTATTTATTATATTATAAAAATTATATATTATATTACACAATGTATTGACATTATATATATAAATAATTTAGTATATATATATATATATATATATTGAGATACAAAATATTATAAAGATATGATTACAAATTATTTTTGTTAGATTCGTTTTATAATATATTTCTTCTTTGTTATAGCTGGAAAGACTGTACCGAAAGTATCAGCGTTATCTTTAACTAAGGATCTTCTTAAACAAAGAGGAATACTGGGACTTTATCAGGGAACAGGAGCAACTGCGCTAAGAGATGTTACGTTTTCCATTATTTACTTTCCTTTGTTTGCTAGACTAAATGATCTTGGGCCAAAACGAGAGGATGGATCATGTAAGTTATTAATATATTTATTTAATATAAAATATACTTATCAAGTATATATTCAACAAATTTTTGTCAAGAATCGATTTTACAGAAATACATTTAGTAAGATTTTAAATGAATTGCTTTTAGAATTAATAGATATTATTTTGAAAATTATAAGTTTGAATCATTATATAATTAGTTATTATTGCCTATCTTATAAACGCAATGAATTTTTTCTTTGGGACTCGTAAACAATACAGGCTTGTTACAATGAAAGATTATATAATATCTGTTTTGTCATCTAAGATCCTTTTATTAAGATTTACTTCGAATAATGATAATAAGTCTTTCTACAAACTTACAGCAAAGTCGAGCATGTATTTAAGATACCTTAGATATAAAATAGTGATATAGTTATACAACATATAGTTTTAGTCAAAAAACATGTATACACATTTGGTATCTCATTAATTTAGTTAAATTCACAAAATAATATACGAATCCCCCATAGTTATGTATCAATCCGAAAAACATTTTATTCTTTCTAATACTAGTTCCCATACTTATATAACTACTTGTACATAAATGCACTATATTTAAGCAATATATTTGCCTTGTTATTTTTTTCTATGTCATTGATATAGATTATATTGATCATATTATGATTAGAAGTGTTAAAGCAGACTTCTTCTTTTTTTTTTTTTACATTACTGTACAATTATACTGTTTTGTACAGTAACAGTGTAATTATAAATGTAAATAGGATCTTTTACCATATTAATAGTAATCACGATTTACAAATTTAAGCCACTTAAATTCTTTTCTTTGATATTATTACAATTATGCGTTTTATTAGAATTATGCTCTTAACGATACGAATTGATGAAATACATCTAAAATATGAGGATCTAAATCTGGAGTAAATAATAATGTCTCTAAAGTAGACGAATATTTCTGTACTTGTTCGTGATGGGTCAAAAACACTTGCTGTAGTCGTCCTATAGTCCATTTATACCAATGAGTATTGTAATCAATATTATCAGTATCGCATCTAACTAAATGTTCAGAAAGAATCATTATAAATCGCTGAAATATGATGAGAAACAAATTTTTCTGATCTGCTTGAGCTGCTTCTAGTTTCTCCTCCATTCTTTCTACAACATCTTCTGACGGTTTTTCTCTATTACGGTCTTTATTAGTATCATCATCCTCCGAGGAAGAACCGGATCTACTTTCAGCCCTTCTTAATTTTTCTCTAGCTTCTGCCAATTCTGTGGTTAGTTTAATTACATGTTTATTTTTTTTCCTTATCGTAAGATGCAAGATTTCCCATATATAGAGTTTAGTAAATTCGGATGCCATTTCTTTAGAAAATATCCAATTTGCTATAGCACTGCATTCTATTATGCCAGTTTTCAAAAACTTATCCGTTAACACTGCCATCATTTGATAATGATTCTTCCATAATGCATACATATTTCTTAATATACATATTTCAGCTTCTTCCGTTTCAGCAAGTACTTTAAAGACATAATGAAATTTTCCTATAGCTGCAAAACTGTGACTAAAACTCTTAGAACCAAGATTAAGTAACGTTTGAACAAAAACATCTATTTTCAGTGGATTGAAATTATTTGTTTCTTCGTGATCCTTAGGTCCTGGCAAAGTATTTAGAACATTTAAAACTTCTTCGGGTGTACATTTACGTCTTATTGATACAACTAGTTCATGAGCTGCGGCAGTACCAGGTAGAGAGCTTGCACCTTCTGATGAATATTTATATACAGGTTCTGGTAGTGCGGGTATTAATTCAGCATACGATTCTGGCATCATATCACGAATCCTTTGATAATATGATAATCGTAAAGCTTTAAGCAATACTTCTCTAATAAATTTAGGTCTTGGGTGTTCTGGATCACGTTGTAAACAAGAATCCCAATCTTCCCAGGACCATCGGAATTGAAAGTTACTCAAGTGATATGAAAACCACCAAACAAAACGATCGAAAGCAGTAGCTGCCATGCTGTCTATTCGACGAAACAGAATTTCCGTTGCTTGGGCCAATACTTGTGGCATCGTCGAAGGCTGTAGTTTGCAAAGTTCTATCAAAATAGATCCGTAACAAATTTCAAGATGTTTAGGAGTTGGTAATCTAAATAATTCTCCAAATATTACTTCAACTATACAATAGTCCAAAGGAATTTTGGCTTTATACGGGAAGTTCAATAATTGCGCGGCACAGTCTTTCCTTTCGAAAAAGTAATTGTTAATAATCTGGCGTAAATGTTCCTCTATAAGAAATCTTTCTATGGCATGGCTACCAGGTAATAGAGGTCCTTCTGCAGGACAATCTGTATAATCAAACATACGAAAGACGGCAGTAGGCAATGGATAGGTACAATTTTCATGATGCGGAAAGGGTATTATTGCTGGCAAATTGTGTTGCAATGCTTCACACAAAATAGAATCAAAGGCAAGGTATGGTCTGGGAATGTGTTTCTCTGCCCAATTGTCTTGTCTAAGTTTTCTTACTTGCGCCCACAAGCAATCCAAATATTCTTCTTGGGGATGAGGCGTGTCGCTTGACCAAACTCTCAAAGCTGGCTGATGTTTTTTGCTACGTTTATTTAAAAATATTTCAATGGTTACCATTAAATGATCCAATTCTTGTTCTTTTTTCTCGTAGAGTTCTCTTCCGACCCATGGTAACGTAGATAAAACAGCAAAAACGTACCAATCGCGTCTTACTTGTGGTACACTATCTTCATTCGCAGCATCTAACATGTTATCGAATAGCTGCATTAATGAACCACATGATAGAACGTGACAGTTAACTAAATCCGCAAGGAACCTGAGAGAATATCTTGCTACGTTCCATTTGCACGCCTTCAAAGCTTCTTTGAAATTTTTAACCATGTAATCAACGAATTCACCACCAAAATTGAAATTTTTTGCATTTAATAAGCCAACTAATGTCGTATAAATGGTACATTTTTCTGGCATTTTAATAGCACAATCTGTTAAAATTCGTAATATCTTAGTACGAAATAATCCAAGATCAGCTTCCAAAACCGAAGCAAGACCTTCCAAATTACTTTCCAAGGAAGACGTTGATTTTTCTCCTACTCTTAGAATTAAAGATTCTAAACGGTCTTCGATTTCTTGATTTTCTGAAACACGTCTTCGCTTTTTATAGACACGTTCGTATCCATCGTCTTCTTCGTGCAATCTTCTACGACTCATTCTGTACGATTTAAGTCGTAAAAATGATTATTACAATATAATATTTATTTCGTAACCTTATTTATGTCAAAGCTTGATAATTGACTATGGGTTAACTTGAAATTGCACGCACGAATCTATGCATTTATGATACTACTCAACATATCGCCATTGATGACTCGACAACGAGAAGGAAAAGATGACGCTATGGTAGCTAAATTTGGAGGTTACAATTTCCACGATAAACTTGAGAGGGCGCTCTATGCACTTTCCCGCCATTTAATTTAAAATATACAATTTAAGGGGTGAGGGTAGGGGATAAGCACTTTATAAAAAAAAATTCTTGAAGAAAGTGTTGTTTTTTCATTAGTCATATCCTACCCCCTCGACCACTTAATTTATCGTGCTATATTTTTTTTTCCAGCTGTATTTTGGTGTTCATTCCTTGCCGGATGTGCTGCTGGTTCCACAGCTGCATTATTAGTCAATCCTTTTGATGTTATTAAAACAAGATTACAAGCTATTAAAAAGGCACCCGGTGAACCTTCATACGATGGAGTAATAGACTGTATTAAGTGAGTACACTTTTTGTTATATATATATACATTATTTTTCATTTTAAATAATATCAACAACTTTATTTTATTTTTTTTATTTTACAGAAAAACACTTGTCAACGAAGGACCAACCGCGTTCTTTAAAGGAGGTGCATGCAGGATGATAGTAATAGCCCCATTATTTGGAATTGCACAAACTGTTTATTACCTTGGAGTCGCTGAGAGGATTTTAGGTTTAAAGTAATGTATGATATATCTGTAAAACACGGTGCCATTCAATAACTCTGGGAAACCGACAATAATTGGCATAGAAATATATTTAAATGTGTTGTTTAAAAATGCTATTCACTAAAATATTATACATCTAATGTTATATTAGGCAGTCGCATATTTTCCATATCTTATATACAGCTGTTTGTCACTGTTTCTTTATATTATTAAGAACTACAAATATTTATTTTGTAGTTACAAGTGATCGAAGTTATTCCTAATATGTATATTATATTATTTAATCTAATCACTGCTTATATTATTAGCACCAAAAACGAATTTAACTTTGTATTGATTTAGAGAATTTTTATATGTATGTTTGTATGTATATATATATATTTATTTATTTATATGCATACATACATACAAACATACATACATATATACATACACATACACGTATAAAGAATAAGTAATTTAGGAACTCTATTTAGAATAAAAGTCCATGCTGGGTTCATGGATTATTATTACTATTATTATTATAACGTCGTCTTATGTTCCCTTAAAAAAATATTCATGTAATCTTTTAGGCATATACATACGTATATATATACACGTATATGTTCATTTATGAATATTAATAAATTGATTATTTTAAAGTTTACAAGGAAATAAGAGATTAGGAATGTTTGTTATATTCACGTTACGAATTTTAACATCGAAATAATATACAAAGAAAGAGTTTATGTATAAATGTGAATATTTTCTTTTTTAATGAGTTACATTTATTTTATATTTTCTTTTTAATATTATTCTTTTGTTTATTTTTCTTTATAATCTCTGTACAATATTTATAATGTAAAATTTAGGTATAAATAGTGTAGTGCATTAAATCGCTACATGCTTCCATTCGTGCATAAAATCAAAATAAAACTAAGGGTATTCGAGTTCATCGGATAAAATATAAAATCCCCAAAAAATAAGATAATCCCCCTTATGAAGAAGAAGTCTAAGTGTTGAAATAATACACATGCATTCGTAAAAATTTACACACACACACAGTCATATACACGCACACACATATATACAAAGTGTACTACAAAGTGTAAAAAAAAATAGTTTCTTTTAAAAAACAGTAAATAATAATAATAATAATTATCATTTATAATAACTAAGAAAAAAAAAAAAAGAAACAGAGAATATTCAAGAAATGAGATATAAAGTAATTACATTGGTACTTATTAATGACGAATTTTAGTGCGTTTAAACTTTTGAAACGTGTTGTCGAGCGTGATATTAGTTTTATAATAATCATCATTATCATGTATACGGATCATGCATCACGGATGCAATCAAAACTTTATTATATTTATTGTATATTTTATCACATATCACATGTGTGTCGTATAGAAAATTTGTCAGGATGATTCAATTAACGATTAAAGCAGGAACCATTAAAAATAAATACGTTCGTTCGTTTAGTGTGTTTAAAAATTTAGTGTATATATAAAAAAGATAGAGAGAAAAATATATATATAAAAAAAAAAAAAAGAAAAGAAGGAAAAAAAGTTAATAGAGTATTCAAATTAATTTATATGAATGATTCTCCGAAGAAAGGGAAAAGATTAAAAAGATTTTAAAAATTAAGATTCTAAGAAGAAGAAAATGATGCTACGGCTGAGGTGCCCAATGAGGCCATGTTTTTATTGTAGCGTAAAGTGCATCACCGGGACTTAAAGTTTTCGATATTTGCCTATGGCCAAGTAATTTATAATCCTTGGCGATTTTTCCACTTTTAACGCCCAATTCGATAATTTTTTGCGCGGCATGTAGCTGAGATTTCGGCGGTACTACAGAGTTGAAAGTACCAATGAAAGATATTCCGATGCTTTTATTGTTGTAACCAAAGGAATGAGCACCAATGTAATCCCAACTACGTCCAACGTAAGCGAGACCATCACCACCAACAAGAAAATTGTATGCAATGTCCGACCATTTTTTTGATTCTATGTGAAACGTTTGTGCAACCCTGACGTGTAGGGTACATTCAGATTGCGTTGTACAAAATTCAGTTACCGTATGGCTGATGATAACGTAAGGGACAGGTAGTTTTAATTTTTCCAATGGTTCGGTCGGTGGTTGTGCTCCCCATTCATTTCGTTGTACAAATCTCACGTTACTTACTATGACACCTGAAACACACGCACACATTTTTATTTTTAATTTACTTACTAGATAATATACAATTTTCTTATTATTTCTTTTTTTTTTTTTTATATAGGTAAGTCAATTTTGTTAATCGTTTGTTGGATGCAGCAAAATATAATTTACTTTTTCAATTATTATATATTTATCTCTTTGAAGGCATGGCAGAGTTTAAAATGTCACATCGTTAATATTTAAATATCGTAATTTGAGAGATATATCACAGTATTGAAGGATTATTTATATCCCCTTTCTATAATTATTAAATATTTAAATAAATTTATCCTTTTTCTCCTTCTCTGATTTATTTATTTATTTTATATAATATAAATTTCGCTGGAAGATAATATTAAAATAAATCTTAATAAATTTGGGTAAATGGGAGCATTGGTGGGATTTGGTATTTGCGAAGTTTTCGAGTTCCTAACTTCATCCAATAATAGTAATAATAATCATAATAATAATAATAGTAATATAAATTCTCTGATAATGAAATAATTAATTAAAGCTTGGTTAAATTTTGTAAGAATGAAATTTCTGAGCAACGTGAAGGCTATTTTATTTTCATAAATTTAGTACTTCGAATAGTTATTTAAGTATTATATATCTTGAAGATAAAATATCATTGCGACGCTAGTAATGTTTCCAGAGTTGTTGAGAATGTTGATAGAAAAATAGTAGTAGTGTAGTAGTAGTAGCAGTAGCAGTATAATAGTTAATGTAGTCATTACATTGATAAAAAATAAAATTTTGATAAGAATTGATCATAAAACAACTACAGAAGCAATGAGAACGATAACCACAGATAATAGCTACGCGTATCTACGTGTTGGTATATTTATCTATATATTTATAAAAAAAATATATCTTTACCAAGAATATTAGAAAAAATAAATTTAATCTGTGTATACACCATGAAGTTACAGACCGTTTTAGTCAATAATGCTCAGAAATAATATGTACATCTCTATGGAGAAATAATTTGGATTTATTATTTTAAATTACGAACATCGATATTACCCTCGAGAGAAGAATCTGGTATTTCCGGGAAAACCAAAGTTGGTGAGACATCGTGTCTGTTTGTGAGAAGTACAGAAGCCACGACGATTGTGGTCACAACAATTAATGCTATTGTACACAAAAGTGCCGCGCATCTCCACGTCCATAGCCAGTTTTTTACTATAAAATAGGGATTAATTTAAAAAAAAAAAAAAAATAAAAAAGAAATATAGAAAGAGAACAATAATAATAGTAACATACAAAAGATCAGGAATCATTTTATTATCGTATTTTTATGGATCAATATATATAAATATATATGTGTGTGTGTGTGAGAGAAAGATCAAGAAAATGTTATTTTAATGTCATTGATATTTCATTGTTATTAATAAAAAGATAACGTTAAATAGTTGTTCGTATATGCCGATCTTTTTGTTACTGTGTTGCAAGCTTAATTAAATTAAAAATAATTAAAAATACAAAATAAAGAGAGAGAGAGAGAGAGAGAGAGTAAGACAAAAATATGTTTTACATAAATTAATTAATGAAATTATTTGCATATTTGTAATAAATCTTTGAAATAAATTAATAATTGCAATAAATATTACCAATATCTATTTTTAAATCAAATCGAATATTTTATTAACGAAATTTAAGTTCTGTGATTAATATATTACGATACGAATGATTACGATCGAATACTTCATTTCAATTTGCGATTATATAAAATCCAGGAATATTACGTTATTGACAAAAGACGTATTTTACGTACAAAAAAAAATACATTTATTCATATTTATCAGTACCATAATAATTTAAAAATATATTTATTTTTACCGAGTTTAATCCTATCCTTTTTGAATTAAATATCGATTAGATATCGATTAATTATGAAAAAAACTTTATGAGATTTGCAAATATTATTGTCTAATTAGCTAAGTTTATAAATAATGAAAATAATAGAAAAAATTTGATAAATGAATTAGATAGAAAATAGATAAATTTACCATTTCCTAAACAATTAAAGCGTTCCCCGTAAAACTTAATCGGTTGTTTTATCTCTATTGAAGTACAATAAGAATCACAAGAGTAACATTTGCTGTATTTTACGTTATAATCTTTTTTCCAGCAATAATCAAATAAATTAAATATGACGGTGAAAAAGTGTAACATTATTGAATGTTTAATAAATAAATAAATAAATAAATAAATAAATAAAAAAAAATGAAAATGAAAATGAAACAACGCGTGATCAATTACTATCGTTACTGAAACGTGTTTCACTTTTCGACTTTTTATAAAGTTTCATTCTTCTAATCTTCTGTTATATATTGATTTTGATAGGACCGTGTGTGTTACATTGCTTTACCGGAAATAAGATCAAGATAATAATTTAAAACACATTCAAGAATTGATAACAAACTTTTGATGATCATACGTTTGATTTACATTATTGTTGTTGTAAAAACGATATTATATCGGGGGGAAAAAAAAAAATGAAAGATAACAAATTGTTAATTCATAGCGAAGAAATCTTTGCTACACACGCGATTTGAATAAATCCATTTGATAGAAAAATAATCTTGAGAAATAACTGATTGCATGTTATTTTATTTTATTTTTATTTTTTTGATAGTGGGGAAGAATTTTGTTCTTTCTCGCGGCCCTTATCGCTTAAATATATATTTTTTTATTTTTCGTTAAGAAGATAACGTCTTCTTTGAAAAGATAAAGAAAAATAAGAAGAAAAAGAAGAAGAAGAAGGAAAAAAAAAAGAAAAGGAACTACATACATCGAGCTAATAAATATTCTGATTGAATTATTTATAGTCTTTTCATAGAAATGAAAAGAGTAAATGAAATTATTTGATATATATGATACTAATAAATTTGATAATTAGAATAATGAGAAAAAAAGAATAAACAGATATCCTATTTACTGTAAAAATCATCTACACATCTGTAATCTTTCGCGTGACCTTTATCATAATTCAGACCATTTTTGATGTTCGATTTATTCCGAATAAACACACGTGCACATTTAAGTTCATAATTTTTGAGGAAAAAAAAAGAAATAGAAAGAAAGAACAATTTTTCTACAATAAGAAGCCTAATCTATCTGACCATGACAATATCTACGTCATACGATAATTAAATAATATAATCTTCCTATTCTAATTGAATATTTTTATTTTCAAGATCTAACAATTTCTCGAAATAATAAATGGATAAATGAATGAGTATATATGTGTAAAAGATTAAGAAAGCTAATCGTAAACAAAGATGACTGAATTACAAATTATCTCTCTCTCTCTCTCTCTCTCTCTGTCTTTATTTGAACGTTTGCATTCGTCAATAAATTAATAATAAAACGTAAGTGTGTTTCTTTTTATTTTATCGTCAATTATCGAAGGATAAACATTTTTCTCGTCGCGAGAAATCACACAGAAACGCCATATTTACGCAGGCATATTATTCTGCAACGCTTTAGAAAGATTTGGCATGTTCCGTAATAACGAACGTGAATGAGATGAAATGAAAAGAAAAAAAAAATAAATAAATAAATAAAAAATGATTATTATTGTAAAACAATTAATTACCTCTCTCGTAATCACTCTTTTGTGATAAAATAGGCCTGCTAAGACCATTTCCTGTTTTACCTAATGATGTGTCGGAAGCGTTAGCGTCCGATGTACGTGGACCGTCATATTCAGTTGTTCCTTTATCATCCACCGAAGTTGGATTCGAATAAATGAACTGTCTTATCGTTACCGGACCCTTGTACAAAGTTTTGTTACCCAGATGAACGTTAGTTGAATTTTTCACGCATATATCACCGAAAGTTGATGGATCAGCATTAGGTAATACAACGTTACCATTTGGCACTACGATTTGTTGTTGATGTCTAACAACAGTGGACACTGGTAAATCTTTCGTCCATTTTTCTTCCTCAAAATCAGTATCATTTTCGTCTTCGTCATCATCATCATCATCATCGTCATCTTCTTCCTCCTCCTCCTCTTCTTCTAATTCTTCTACAACTCTTCCATTATTTGCACAACAATCAACTACATTCTTTTTATTATCTATGTCACTGCACTGCGTAGTGGTACCGTTAATAACACCATTGCAATTGGCTGCTGTTATCACTGTATTATTATTGTCTTTAGACGATTGCAATTGTTCTAATTTAACGCGACAATTAGACGAATTATTGGACGAATCTTGTTGAGACAATTCGCTGATTGTTCGACGATCTTGTTCTTTTTGATGTAGATTATTGTCTGCTGTTTGTTGGCATTGGATCAGTGTCACCATACCCGTTTTCTGTGTTTTTTAAAGATTTACATTAACAAAATTGATAATACTTTTTATATCAGAAAAAAAAAACGAAAGAAAGAAAGAAAGAAAGAAAAATAACCGGTTTGATAAACTTGTATAATAAATATATCTACATATGTATGTTAGAAATGTATTATGCAAGTATTTAATAGATCCAACTATAGTTTTAATCGGAAACTGCACGACCGCAGCTAGCAGAGTCGCGTTCTCTCGGTTTTTTTTTTCTTTTTTTACTCTCCCCCCCACTACGAATTATTCGATAGTTTTATACAAGATAATAGCACAATAGGAAGACATATTGAGCATCATACTGAATATATTTTTAATGAACGACACAATATATACCCAGTTAACACAAATCGTACGTCATATTAACGTTTTGTATTAATTGGTTATATATTAAAACCAGTATTATTAGATTTATTAAACAAAATCTAAAATCGTTAAAAAAAATTCTTAAATACCTTTCCAACGTTTCATCTTGTAATATTTCATAACAATCAAATAATGAATATATCAACAACAATTAATACAAGTTAAAAATAAAGTTCGTTAGTTAAATAAATTTGTTATCAACGTTCATTAATAGCATGAGGATGATGATTCACGTCTACTTGAAATTACGAATAAAAATAAAAAATAAAAAGAGAAAAAGAACTTTGGTATTTCTCATTTTCTCTCATCCTTTATCTTTCTATTAACGCGCAGTTAATATTTATCAAATCAAATAGTCGCGTAGTTAGTAACTATTAATTAGATAAAAAATTAAATCAAATGTGTAGATAAATATAAATATATATATATATATATATATATATATATATATATTTGACGAAAAAAGAAATATCTTTTGAAAATATGATATCACGCGCTTACATACGAACCACATATGCATACATACATACATACATCATACATCGAGAGATAATGAAAATCGATAGATCGATTATTACCTCTCGCGAAACATCATTTGCATCTAACGTGGCCACTCCTGATCGATATCAAATAAAACGTCGTTTTATTAAAATCGTTATTAATAATATAGTTATGGATATATAAAAAAATCTTCGTAGGATCTTTTTTTATTATCTTTTTTTCCTTTTCCTTTACCACTTCTTCCACTTGAAAACGATTTCTTCAATGGCGTCGTTGAACTTATACCCGTACTTACAATTGTAATAGAAACAAACACCTGTTATTGCGATCTCGACCCATACCTATTTATCTACGGTGAACTAATATCCATTTAAATAACTTTCTTTACTTGAAAGCTAACGATAAATCGATACACTTGTTTCGTTAAAACAACCTTTCGATACTGTTCTCCTCCTTGTCGTAGTTGTCGTCGTTGTGTCGTCGGCGTCATTGATGACGGCACGATTTTTTTACGAAGGTCGTACTCAAGAATATCGAATTCGAATCAAGAGACAACTCAATGAGTGAAAATATAAACATAAAGAAAGAGAGAGAGAGAAAGAGAGAGAGAGATGGAATGAAACTGGTTAAAGAATCCTCGAAGAGAATATTAAAATTCTTCTTTCTTTATCATCAATATTGTTATCTTCTTCTATTTTTCCTTGTCTCTTTCTCTTTCGCTCTTTCTATTTTCCCTCCACTACTTTCGATATCGATTGCGCGGGATCATTTAAATTTTCAAACGCAGAACTCTTCGCACGTAAATCTAATTGTTAATACTGTCAAGATATTTTGTTACTTCGTTTTTATATAAATTCGATTTGTGTTAGATATCTCTCATACGATAATTATTAAATATAATTAAAAGCAACGCGGCGGCGTTTTGTTTTTTCGTCTTATCTAAAGTTTTGAATATTGGAAATAATTGATACCTTATTAGAAATTGGTCGAAGCTTGTATTTGTTTGATGCACGATCCTATAAACATTATATTTAATATATATATTTAAAAAATGACCTTTCTCCATTCTCCATTTTTTTTTCTATCATTTTATATTTACTAGATGGTCGCCTATCTATTTCAATATTTAATTCTATTTGCGCGCTTTTATATGATCGTTTAATCAAATTTGACACGCCATTTTATTAAATGTAATAATTTAAAAAAAATATATATTTTACTGCATCAAAAAATAATAATAATAATAATAATAATATTAAAAAAAAAGATAATTTTCTAATTTACCTGCTGAATATGAATATACGAAGATTGCCGAAAGGACGATATATAATAATTGAATTCGAGTAATCGTAGGATTCGTCTCTTTGTTTTAATGATTAAATGATTTAACTAATTAATCTTTTCGTTTAACCCAATGTCCTCAACATATATATACTTTTGTTATCATATGATAAAACTAATGTTATCAAAAAAAAAGAAAAGATTTTTGATATAGATCGATATTGATAAAAGAGTAATATAAGAAACATGCGAAAGGTAGCTTAAATATAATTAATTGCTCTTTCTCTGTATATAGATATGTTTCTTATTATGTAAAAGAATAGCTTTAAGGATTTAAATAAAGTGACCTATATACGTAATATAAAGATTAGTCGATACTGTAATCTGATATATAATTTCCTTATAAAAAGTATATTATGTATGATGAAGATAATTGGACAATTTAGAACGAGTTTATATTTAACGTATCGCAGATGATATGACGATCAATGAAAACGTAGCTTTAATAAACTGAAGATTTGATTAGTAGGAATGTTCTGTTCGCTGATTGAACGTTCTCTTTTACGCATTTGAACTCTTCGTTACGATTGGTTAAAATATATTTCTATATACTCTAGTCATAGACGTATCTTTTGTGAAAAATTGAAGGTTATACTTTAACAATAATTATCAGATAAAATATTTCGTTGTTTTACAATCTATAATGCAAATAGAAATTATGAAATGAAAAAATTTCTTTTTTTTTCCAATTATTTTAATAAAATTGTTAACATCCTGAATTTTACGATTTAGATGTTGAAATTGAATTTTTATATTTTGTATGAAGAATTTCAACAGTTATATATACATATATATATTTTTTTCTTTTAAATATTTAAATTATAATTATTGTCATAAAAAAGTAGTATGTTTGCAATATCATGTAAATAACAGAAAAAACAAGTAGAATTTGTGTATAATATTGTATTAAATAATATTGCAGAAGCTACATGAGGTATTTCACTTACGAAACTACCCTTTTTTATTATTATGATCACATTTTATATTTGTAGATTATATCACACTATTATTTTTTTGTTATTCCTATAATAAACTTTTTTTTTAATTATATGAAATAAATCCTATACACACCTATACATAATATATTGTATTATATAATATCTTATACATAGTCATTAAAAAACCAAGCAATTGTATTTAATATAAATGAAATAACATCACTTTTGTGAAATGAGTCACACAATATATATATCCATGTATATACATATAAACATATATATTATCCATATATATAATATATACTTTTTTTTGTTAAATAAATTCACATACAGTCGATTAAAGAAACTAATAACGATAAAAAAAAATAATAATTATTATGAACGTTAATATTTCCTATATATGAAAGTATAGGAAATATTATTGAATAAACGAAGTAAAGTAACTAGTGCGTGCAGTGAGGAAAAAAAAATGGCCATTTTGGCGGGGTGACGTGTTTTCATGGAGTGCATCGATAATCGTAATATCCGAATATTAGATCAACGATGAAGAAAAATAAATATGAAAAAAATCATGAAGAAATAATTTGCGCGTGAATGTTACACTAAAAACCGTACGTGAACGATAACCGTTATTCGTAACGACGATCAGTCTAGAAACAAAGTGTGCGCCTTAAACCGACGACAAACGGGGACACGTCGTGTAAAATTTTCAACCACGCTAGGGTGGGGGAGCTAGTGCACTATGGGAAGAATTTGCGACAGACGCATGCGTAGTTCAGTTTACAGTTGGAGCTTGGAAGAAAATGGCGTCTGCTAAGTTTCTGGAGGAAGCTCTGAGTACGGACATTGACGAATCTGCTGTGAACGCAATAGTGGGCTCCCTCGAAACACAGCTAGTCACATCGACGCCAACCGTTTCTGGCCATCAAGCAAGTTCTGCGACGGCTAATCAACAAAATCATCAGGTAAACAGCAGTATTTCCAACGGGGGCACCATTACTGCATCGATACAACCACAGAAACATGGGGTTTCCAACGGTGGCGGTGCCACCCCTGTGAACAATCTTTTGACTCAAGAAGTTACAAAATCGATCACTGGGAGTACTTTACTCCCAGTTAACGTAGTAACCTCGAACGCGGTAGCGCCAGGACAAGAACCTGTTAAGATAATATATCCTACGATCGGACAAGTTATTGCTACAACGGGAGTAGCAACAGCTAATAACAAGCTTCCTTTCCCTACACAAACTGTTGGGCAATTGGCTAATGGTACATTGGGTATAACCTCACAAGCAGTGCTACAAACAACATCTAACGCTGTTTCTAACATTGGTACCATCAGTCAAACTGGCAACCAGGCAGTGACTGGAGTAAACAAGCAGACAGGCACTGCTTTAGTGATAAAGACTAGTGTAGCACCCGGTGGAATGGTTTCCGTCCCAATGTCTGTTCCAGTCTCTGTGACTAGCAGTGTCGTTAGTACGGCATTGCAAGGTAAAGCTGGTGTTACACCGACAATAGTACCCAGCAATGTGCAAATTCTCAACGTTAATGCGATGAGACCAGGAACACCAGTAGCAGCTCAACAAGCGGGAAAGCAAGTTGCACCAAGAGTGGTTATTGGTCAACACATGGTTGGAGCTAAACCTGGAGCTCCAGGGGTAAGAGAAACATATTCTAAATACTGTTTTGTTGTTGAAAATCATTTCATAATATCTTATGTTGATTAATTTCCAACCAACTTATAACGTTTAATATTTACATCAGCAATTTATAAAGTTTCAGTATATGTTTTTTTTTTTTTTTTTTAGTAAGTATACACAAACTATAAAATGTTATCTTTAAGTTATTATCGTATACATTTATGTATATTTATATACATTTCTAAGCGTTAAAATACAATGTAACCTCTGTATATATATATGAATTGTATATATGTGTGTATATATTATTTAATATGTTTATTTACAGATTACATTACAAGCGCTGCATGGTCTCCAACCTGGAGCTCAAGGTCATTTATTATTAAAAACAGAAAATGGCCAGTATCAGTTATTAAGAGTAGGACCAGCACAACCAGCTGGAACACCATCCGGTACTGCTGTTACTCCAAATAGTATCACTGGAAATGCAGTGGTGGCAGCTCAATCCGCTGGCACTACCTATCGCATAGCCTCTATGCCGGCTGTAAGTAGGCTGAATACTCAGTTCACTGGTCCACCACTCGCCACCTTAAGAAAACCTGTTCAGGTGACGCTCTCTTATACCTGCTATAAGACTCGATGTAGTAGTTTGTAGAAACTCATTGGTTTGTGATTTTACTTTTTTGGAATGGTGTTCTATAGTAGACTATGTATTTTATTTCAATATTATTTGATTTGACTGCATTCCATTTATTCAAAGTTTGTGAAATTATTTTCTATTATAAATATTTTAATTCATTTGTTGATCGTTATAATAGTCTTTTTATCATTTGGATAAGCTTGTATTTTTAAATATGCTATTTTTCAATATTTCTACATCTTCTATAGTAAATTATTATTTAATTACTTTTGCTTTTCTTTTTCTTTATATACATGATACAAGATATATCATCTATCAATGTGATAGAATTGTGGTGTTTATTTATCTGTTGGAATGCTGTTCTTTATATTTAAAGTAGTTTATATATGTTTGTTAGTAGTAGTGAGTTTGGTAATTTTTTTTATAGTATATTTATGTGTTTTATACGGGTAATATAATTATCTGAGCGTATTTTATAGGGACGTTGGAAATATGAATTTAATTGTAAATGATTGCAAATTAAAATATTTTAATGATCTATTTAAAAAGTAAATAATTAAATATATTCTCCAAATAGTTTTTGGTTTATTTTTGAAAGTATTTTGATAGCAACTTTATTTTTTCGATTGATGTAATATGTTAATCGATGTAATATTATTACATACAATATCTGCTCAATTTTGCTTATTGAACATAATTATTAGAATTAATTATTAGAAGTAATTACACTAGTTGAGCGTAAAAATTAGAAATATATTCAATTTATAAGACCTACGACACGCTAAACTCAAATACATTTGTCAAATATAGTACATTACTTCTGCCAATCTCTAATCTTTAGTAAGATATTAAAATGCATTAAAATGCATTAAAATAGAGAATTGTCAATAAGCGAGTCTATATAAGGTACAAGTGCGTCTAAGAGTAAACATCAACTTTATTACGATAAAAGATTTTAATTGCTTAATATAAGGGAATATTCGAATTAGATTTATCTTAAGTATAAACTTTGTTTGTGCATGTATACATGTATACACTTATAATTTTCTTAGTTATTTGATTAATTGAAAATACAATACGCTAAAAGTAAATCTATTTTTTTAAATTTATCTATTTACGTTATTTTTAAAGTAAATATTTCAGTTGTATGTATTATAAAAAATATGAAATTTTGAATTTTGCTTATTATTAATATATTAAAATTTTTGTTGTTTATTAAAGCAGACGGTGGCAGCTACCATGACAACGACAAATGTAACTCCTCCTACTCTTACTACAGCAATTACTACAACAGCTATTCCAACTGCTACTACAGTTCAAACAGTTCAGACGCCGGCACAGGTGATTTTACTTTTATATTAAATTATCCTATGAAATCTCTGTCTGAAGAACATCTAAGCTATCTTAACACGTTTCGTGCCACGTGTATCATCAGTGGTGCACGTTAAACTTGATATTCAGACTACGTGTACCACCGGTGGTACACACAGATATACTTATTTAATGCGCTGAAAACATATGTTTATGACAAATTTAATTCTGTAAAATATATTTCTATCAAAGGAATTAGGCATTATATAAAATGATAACTAAAGAGATAGCTACTTATGGATTGATGGTGTAATGAAATATTGTGTGATAATATAACAAACTTTAGTAAAAATATCAAATGGTCTGAAGGATAAGTCAGGCAGAAATTCCTTGCCACGGAACGTGTTAATAATACAGACAAATATGATAGACCTTAAGATCTTAGAAAAACTCATGTATATCAAAACTACACTATTATTTTCTTCCTTTTTTTAGCGTCAAACTACAGATAATACCAAAGAAAAGTGCCGTAAATTTTTAGCAAATTTATTAGAATTGTCTAGTCGTGAGCCTAAATCAGTGGAACGAAATGTTCGGACTTTAATACAAGAATTAATTGATACTAAAGTTGAACCAGAAGAATTTTGTGATAGACTTGAAAAATTATTGAATGCGTCTCCACAGCCATGCCTAATTGGCTTTCTTAAAAAGAGTCTACCACTTCTACGTCAATCTCTTGTGATGAATGAATTAGTCATTGATGGAATAAAACCTCCTCCAGCGAATGTTGTGTTTACTATTGCATCTGCAGCGCCAGTAGTAACACAGGTTAATAATCTTATGTTTAACTCATTAGCTGTGCTCAAATATCATTATATTGTATATGCTTTAACTGTTTGTTTTATAATGTTTTTAGCAACAAAATCAAATAAGACCAACAGCTGCTATTGCTCCTACAATTCCTGTTGTAACAACACCAGCTACGCAAGTGAAAATAATGGCACCATTACCTACATCCACAACGACAGTACCTCGACCTACCCAACCAGTACAACAAAGGCTGGTAAGTAATTATTCAATATAATATATCTTACAAAAATATGTCTTGAAATTTACGTAAATATTAATTCTTTCTTAGATGCGTCCTGTGCCAAATGTTGTACGCAGCCCAACTGCTTATGCTGTTAAATCAACAGTAGCTGTTACTAATATACGTCCTACACCACCTATCGTTCAAAAAGCACCAATTGCGACGACTCTTGTTAAAACAGTAACAACTGCTGCACAAGCCAAAACAGTTAACACACCTTCTATCGTTAACAGGACCGTAGTGCCTTCTTTGGTGCCAAAACCCACTGCCAAAGAAAAAGAAAAGAAGACTTTTTCTTCAGCTGGGTATACGTAAGTATTTTTACTATTATAATATGGATTAAAGTAAGAAATATATTTTTACAACAATATTGATATAAAATGTGATATCGAGATAAACATTCTAGAATGATATAGATGATATAGAGACGTATATAACATGTTTCTTTTTTTTTTATATAGCGGAGATGATGACATTAATGACGTAGCAGCTATGGGTGGTGTTAATCTTGCAGAAGAATCTCAGAGAATTCTTGGTTCAACAGAGTTTGTAGGGACACAAATACGTTCTTGTAAAGATGAAATATTCTTACATATGGCACCGTTACAACAAAGAATTAAGCAAATAGGTAACATGCAATGTTTATATTAAAAATGTATAGTTGATATATTATTATTTATCTTTTTATATAATTCATTATACTGATGTTTTCAAAGGAAATATTTTTTTTTTTCTTATAGTTTCTAATTATGGCTTAGAAGAACCTAATCAGGAAGTGGCTGCATTGATTTCTCATGCTGCACAAGAAAGGCTAAAAAATGTGGTTGAAAAATTGGCATTAATTGCCGAACACAGGATAGATCTTATAAAAGTAAGTCAAATTATTCATTTTTAATATTAGTTATTAAACTGTATACTTGTAAATATTTGATTTATTAATCGAATTATGTATGCTACGATTAGGTGGACCCAAGGTACGAAGTGACACAGGATGTAAGAGCACAGTTAAAATTTTTGGAAGATTTAGATAGGGTAGAACGTAGAAGACACGAAGAACAAGAAAGAGAGGTATTGCTACGTGCTGCCAAAAGTCGTGCTAAGACAGAAGATCCGGAACAAGCTAAACTGAAGGCAAAAGCCAAAGAGGTTCGTTTAATTATTTCTTCTTTTTTCTTTTTTCTATTAAATGAAATCGTCAATGAAGTGTTAAAATAAAAATGGGGTGGAGGGGTGGAGGCGAGTTGAACGAGCTTTAATGGTTTATTATCTTTTAGATGCAACGCGCGGAAATGGAAGAATTAAGACAAAGGGAAGCAAATTTGACTGCTTTGCAGGCAATAGGTCCTCGCAAGAAACCTAAGCTCGATATTGGAGGACCAGCTAATAGCCCAGGAAGTAATTCCAATTTAAACACCTCAGTAACAGGAATGAACAGACAATTGCCAATGAGACCACGTTTAAAGAGGGTAAATTTTCGCGACTTATTGTTTCTTCTTGAACAAGAGAAAGAAACGTGTAGAAGCACAATGCTATACAAGTCTTACTTGAAGTGATGTTCTATGAAGGGCAGGAACTCAAATGATCCGCCCGACATATGGCGTCCTACATATATGGTCTTGTACGAGCTGGTCTCAATGGACCCGAATGGACAGTGCGGTTTTACACTGTATGTTATATCGTATGGCATTTCATATCGTATGTTTTACGATGAAATTTGCTGCGGATCAGCCTTGTGATATCGCATACATTTAAAATGACGTTATTTCTACCATGCTTCCCTACTGTAAATGACTGATAAAAAAATTTTTTAAATGTAATATAAATAGATCGTTCTTTATTTTTCAACACGGGATTCACATTAATAAATAAAAGAGTAATGTGTATGAGCACATTTCTCGTCGCGTTAGTCTTGAAAAGCCTTTATGGCACGGAGTAAATGTGATTAACTATATATGATTATTGTTATATGCTGAATGATGTGTGTTATTATAGAATGATTATATGAAAATGAATGAATGTGTGTACATTGTCATGCTATATATACATGCCTGCTGCATTATAATACTTGACCTATACTTTTGGACATTGTAGCGATAGTGTGTAAGAGATATACATGCGTGCAGGTTTTGTTAAAATAGTAAATTGTATTTTTGCAAATAATACAACATAATATGACACGAGCACATTGTCCAAAATGTATGGAAAATTTGTACAATATCTTACACGTAAATATCATATAGAGATAATTTCAATGTTGGTACAACAAAATATAGCTACGCTCCACCAATACGATGGAATTGTTATCAGTATATTATGTTGTAATCTACATTTTCAGTGTTTATAAAAAAAAAAAACCAACTAGCTGTTACGTTTTTTATTAAAGAAACATTTACAAAAGTATGAATAATGATGAATATTCTTTCGATCGATGTTAATTTAATTATTTGTTTCCTGTTTGGGATTTAGTGCAGGTTCTATTTGAAAAAGTAAAAGAAAAAAAAAAACCTATAGAAATACAAAAAGAGAGAGAGAATTGTGCTTTGCATCATAATCGATTGAAAAAATTCAGAGTGTGTACCTGATTTGTATGTAAAAAAAAAAAAAGAAGAAAAAATAAGAGAGAGAAAAAACAAATTTCAATGGATGTAAACGGGTGCCTATATTGTAGAAAATATCACAGTGCAGTTGAAAAAAGAAGAAGAAGAAGAAGAGAAGAAGTAGAGAAGTGGAGAAGTAGAGAAGAAAAAGAGAAGAAGAGAAGAAGAAGAGAAGAAGAAGAGAAAAAGAAGAAGAAGGAAAAAAGAAAAGGAAGTAGAGAGGAAGAAGAAGAAGAAGAAGAATAAGAATAATAATAATAATAATGTGTACATTTCTCTGAAGGTGCTCAGAAAGAGCTAACTGCACAGGCGCTTTGCATTTTGTAGATATGCCCAAGTTAATTTTATTTTGCGCAATTATAGTACAATGTTAGTTGTATATATGAATCCTCTGCGAAGGAATTTATTAGGTGCGTTTATTATTTTGGGTACACGTACTAATATGTAGTCAATTGTCAGGAAGCAATATGTTTTTGCGGTGATAGTTTCTCTACAAAAATGAGTTTATGACAAATTTTTCCTTCAATCTTACGTGCAAATGATACTCATGTATAAAATATGTAATATATATATATTTATGTATACAGGGTTTTCTATAATTGAGGGTACAACCAAACGGGGGATGATTCTAAGTGAAAAACTAAGTCGAAAATATAGAATTAAATTTGTTTTTTATGTGAAAAACAAGGAAATATAGAACAAAGATTAATGTTTTTGTTTTCGAGAAAAATAAATTTGAAAATTTGATACAATCCTGAAAGGTCAAATAAATTTTCTTCGATAATTATCATACTGACAATGTTTGAGAACGTATTAAGAAATAGAAACATGTTTTTCAAAATATTCGAAAGTGAAATAATGAAATTCGGTTGTGTTTAAACTGAAACCGTGTAAATTCTAAAATTTATTTTTTTTTCTTTAGAACATTTTTTATTGAATCCAAAAATTATTCATACGATTAAATTTTATTTTACATTTTTGATTTAGTTTTTTTTTTTCATATATAAAATCACTTACTTCTCACTTGTACCATCAGTTACAGAACATCTTGTATATATACAATAAATATATATTATATATATATTAAAAAAAAAGAAACATCGGTCATATAGATAAGTACGTATTTTCATCAAACGAGAGGAGATACTACATTAAAATAATAGAACTTTTTTTTTTCTCTAAATTAATTGATAAGTTATCCCATATTGAAAAAGACTGCCACAATTTGGTGATGTCCTTACCGATTGATAAGCATATGATATACAATTTATTTCTTATTGGAAATCTATTTATTATTACAAAAAAAGCAGGATCAAAAATGTTTATAAAACGATAGGATAAATCGATGCGCGATCTGTAAAATTCTATATAAATAATGTAAAAAGTTTTAACGCAAACCATATATATATATATATAGTATATCATAATATGGCTCAAAAATGGAAAAATTATTGTCTCGGCGGGCCATAGATACACAGTATTTTATTCTTACGTGAGGAATTAACACAACTACGATGTAGATAAAAATTATATAAACGTTATTTTTCACTTTGATAGAGGTATATAATAATACAAATGATCTCTTTGGTTCTAATTGAAACAAAAAAAAGAATATTCATTTGATTCTCCTATTAGGGATTGAAAAAAAGTTATATTAAATCATGTTAAATAAGAAAAAAAAAAAGAAAAAAGAAAAAAAAAATGTTACGACATTTTTAAAATTAATTAAAAATCTGTAAAATATACAATTTATATAAGATAAAATGAAGAATTATATATATAAAAAAAAAAAAAAAAAAGATAAATTTGATCTCATAAATTTTAATTATCTTTGACACTAACATGCATATATGTATATATACACATTAATTATTTTATTAACATCTTTCTCTCTCTCTCTTTTTCTTTCCATTTCTCTCTCTTTCTCACTCTCTCTCTCTCTCTCTTTCTCTCCACATTGTCATTTTCATTTATTATTTAAGTTGAGGATAATTAAATGAATGAATTTTTTATTTATACATTGAATGTATATATATATATATATATAAAAGGCCCGTCGATGCAGAACAATCAATATAAAGTATATTGTCGTGTAAATACTTTATTTTCCAGTTAATAATATAATTTTTCCACAACACGCACACACATTTGCCATCATTCATATATCATATTTTTGTTGTGCACGTCGTCTGTAAGAAATTGGTTTTCACTTAGATTTGTGCTTTCTTTTTTGCAATTAATTTTGTCTTTTTAATGGATTTGAGAAATGCAATGAATCCTTTCAAAACATAGATTATAAAGAATACTTACTGCCACTACGTGGAATATGGATATATAAATATATAAATAGACAAATGTGTAAAAAGTAACGGTATAGCAATTTTGGTATAGTATGCTATTTTTACAAATTGTATTGAAAAAGCAGTAATCGAGGAAAAATAAAATTTAAAACAAGTTTCACCAAAGAATTCATCCAATTTTATTCTTCTTTTTTACTTAATTTTCTCTATATAATATTAATATATATTAAAATATATATATATAATATTGGTATATAAAGAAGTTTTTTTTTCTTTTCTTTTTTTTTTAAATATTCTTTTAGTATTTATACTTATATTTTGGTGAAAGGAAGAAAGCAAAGAAAGATCCATTGCAATTATTGTGATTTGAAGAAAAGATTGCACTTGGGGGGAGTTTCATTGGCTGAAGCGCGCGCTTGGCCACGCCTCTTTCTTGTTTGATCTAACCTTATATCACAAGTATTTTTCTTATTGGCAGAAAGGATCGCATCTACTAATCTGATACGTCGCAAAGGAAGAGAAATGAAGAACACGTCAAGATAGAGTAGGATAGAGGGATAAAGTATTGTAGTATAATCATTTTTAAATGTTTTTATATTTACTATTTACTGTGATATGTGTGTGTGTACATAAATGTGTCCAATAGATGGATAAGCGCAGTTCTCTCCCCTTTATGAATCCCTCTTGGATTCATTCATGGATAAGGTTTATAGTATACGCATATATATACACATGAATACTTATTGCATTTTACATCACACAAATCCAATGTCGCAAAAATCTCATCAACACAAATTTAACTCTTCATGAATACAACTCCCCAAGAATCCCACAATATATGTTTCTATTATTATCTATGATTATTCGTAAAATGTAAATATGCCCACTCCTTTAATATTGTGATTTTGTTACAAAAATTTTACCCTATGAACTTCAAGATTATCTGGGAGCGAGTTCATTTTATTCCGGTACCTCTCCGAGTAGTGCGATCTTTCTTTTATTAAATTATTGTACATCTTATGGGGTGTGGGCAGTTTCAATTAAATCGAGCTTGCTTTGAATTATGTTTTATTAAAACGAAGTTATTTTCTATCTATCGATTAATTTTTATTGAAAATAATCTAATGGAAGAAAAGTATTTGTTTTTTAAATTAACATAAGCATTACAAAATGTATTTTCTCAATTGATATTTCTAAATGATTACTATTCTAGCAAAGATACTCGATGAAAAATGTTACGAGTTATTTACACATCGACATACAGTCAATATAATTTGATTCGTTAAGGAAAATTAAATTAAATATTAAAGTAATATTATTGAATAATATTACTTAATCGAGATTAGTTGTATTTTTTTTATATACCAATATGAAAACAACTGACAACAATATTAGGTAGAGTTCTGATCATTCGATCCCGGAAACTGTCATACCTACTTCAAGGTTTAGCGACCCTGCTTACGTCAGCTCTTATGTTTCTTTCATTCCCAAATCGAGAAATATAAGTCCTACCTGGTATCTCTTTACTAAATCCAAACTTTTCCTTGTATTTGTAATATATCTTCTATCCTATTGCAGAAAGAAGAAAGAAGAGAAAGGAAGAATAATTCTTTATCCGAAATTAATACCTCAAGAAAACTTTTCAGATGAATAGATACTAATTCGATGATTAATGAAGATATATGACAATGAAGAAGATCGGGAGAGGCTTAGTCAATATCTGATGATATATTCATGAGGAAATCATGATGTCCGGTAACAAACAGCAATCAGAAGAGAGAGAGAGAGAGAAAGAAAAGAGAAATCTGAACAATAGTACAATTATAGTCAAATATGTCTCTGAAATAAGCGTCACCAATAACTGCGATAACCGAAGATACGAACGATTCAATTTCTTTTACTTTTACTAATTATTTTTATATAGTCCAACAACAAAAACAAGGGTACATCTTCGATTAACATTTTTTCTAATACGTTGAGATAGAAAAAAAGAGATACATAAAAAGAAAGAGAGAGAGAGAGAGAGAAAGAGAGATTGATTCGCATAAAACAATTAGATTATCTGTATACTAAAATCACGGAAATTCCAGAATTTCAAAGCCATCTTCCACGTCGACGCCGAAGGCTACTTCACCTCGTGTCGTGTATCGGAGGACCTGGTGTACGAGAGTAGTCCCTGCGGCGATCTAGAAATGGGATATAATCAAGACGAGGAGGAAGATAGAGAGAGATAAAGCGAGAGAGAGAGAGGGGAGGGGGGGGGGGTAGAAAGTGAGGATGGGAAGAAGGGTAGGAAAGGGAAGCAGGGAGGGAAACAAGCAGGCAGGAAGAGAAGAGAAGAGAAGAGGCAAAGGTGGGTTGCAAGGGAGAGATCGGCGAACTCGACGACGGCAGCAACGGTTCTGGTTCGAGGGATGACAGCCTGGGGCTAGTGGTGCCTGTCGGCATCGCGGATATTGAGTTCATAGTAACCATGGTAACGGGGCCCGTGGGCTACGATCTCTCTTCCTACGCCTTTATTTCTCGTTCTGGAGGTTACGCGATCGGCGGTGGCAAGCGGTGCATCATCATCATCATCATCATCATCGTCGTCATCGTCATCGTCTCTCACTTCTTCTTTAGTTCCATTGCTTTTTTATTTTATTTTTTTTATCATCCTTACGTTTTAATAAATATTAGATGGACCGGAAAGTAATGTCGTTTACGATCATATCAATAATTGTTTATCATTTATCAGCTAATAACTTGGAACTTTTAAGTTGTTCCAAAGAAAAATCAATAACGACGATAAATAACGTTTAGGAATCAATTTATGAAAGATAAATAAATTCGATTTCTTCAATCAATCACACGGGATGATTCCTTTAGAACGGGTTAGCTGATAATAAATAATATTTCTTTTTAATATTTTTTATTATTTTTCTTATTTTCTTTTTAAATAACACCCGCATACGTAACAATTCGTATCTGTGTTATAGACGAACGATAGTTTATTCGCGATATTTACAATAATTAGTATGGCATATAAATACATATAAGTACATCCTTATTATATTATAATAACAAATTTGAAAAAGACACAGGTATGCACTTTAATAGATACATCTAATACCTTTTTAAGCGTTTTTTTTTTTTTTCTTTACAGTGTGTCTTTTTGAGCGAATATCGAATAAAATATTTATCCTTGGACGAATGCTGTGACATGGTGTTCCTTCCTCTCCTCCCTTTCGTTTTCTTTTATTTATTTTTTTGTTTAAATATATATACTCCTTCAAAGCTACCATTAATTTAAGGTTTAGACTCTCGACACAAAATATCTCTTCTCTTTTTCCTCACATTCAGGGAATCGATTTGTTTTTTTTTTTTATTGAAGTTAAAAACGTTCGGTTTTTATTTTACCGTAAAACCAGAAAGAATAGAGGGGGTGGTACCGATATTTAAATAAATCACCGATTGGGGTTTTAACGTTTCGTTGAATCGATCTTTCCTATTGCAGCGCAAAAATAGATTTAGCTTTTTAGTAGATAATTGCGAATCAGAAAAAAGTTAATTTGAAATCCTCTATGAATTGCATTCATTAGAGTAATTCAATATTAGTTACGACATAAATCGCGATAATCGATAAAACGATGGGATAAATGTGGATCGTTTTCCGTCAGGTATTAACAGCCTGTCTGACGAATAGGTATTCAGAAAATTGTTGACCTTCGCCACCTCCGCCGCTACTGGCAACAATACGAAATCCTGCGTTTAGTAGTCGTGTAATAGCTTGCACGGAGTTTAGTTTGCAAAAGCCATTCAGTGGAAACCTGATGACATGACGGGTGTCCTGTTGATGCCAGGCAATACCAGAACGTGCGTTAATCACAGCTTGCATAGCCTCGGGAAATACTTCATCGAGAAGAGTGTGCCCACCAGAGAGCATGATTCTTTCACCGAGATCAGGATTGACGTGTAGGGCAACGCATTCGTAACTGCGGTTACCACCCTCTGTGCCCCGAAATTTTTCGGCTTCGTGATCGCACGGGGAAACGCAACTCGAACAACCGGTACACTCCAACGAACAACTCGACGTTCCTTTGCCTCGCATGCCAATTTGTCTTCCGGTGCCTTGTTTAGGCGACGAGGATGTCGTGGTTGTCATAGTAGAGGCTGCCGAGGCCGTTGAGGTTGCAGTTGAACAAGCCGTACCTGTCGTAGATGATAAATTCGTAATACCGTTCTTTATTCTTTCCTTCTTTATCTGTTCCAATTGTTTGCACATTGCTGAAACACAAATGATTTAACGATTAGGATAGGATAGGATAGGAGATAGTGGGGATGTTCAGGTTTATAAGATATTTATCTTGCAATGTGCAATAAATCATTATTCTCTATTATACCAAAACTTACGCGCAATGTCGAAATATCGGGCCTCCTCTAACAATAAATCCAAATCGGCGAAGTTGTCGGGTATTAATAATCGTGAATTTCGCATGAAGTTCAATATATGCCGAAACATGCTACCATCCCTGTCGATAAAATAATGTTGCTTCAAGGAGTCCAGAACAATAGGTATACTACCATTGAATAATTTGGCCAGCCTCGATTCTGGATACCTGAAAATCAATTATTATATATATATATATATTCATAACATACAAATACATCTCTCTTTCTCTCTTCATCTTTTAGGTTCTTAAGTAAGATAATCGTTGACTCGTATTATCTGCGATATAACATCGATTCTCTGCCTCTCTCTCTTTCGCGTGCGCGATCGAAGGTCGACGTAATTTAGCATATAATAGATGAGTATGAGATGGACGCGGTTGAAAAAAAAGCAAAAAAAAAACACGAGTTGAGGAAACTCGAGGAACGCGTTAAGAGATCCGCGAATCGGCGATTGGGCGAAGGAACGAACGAAAGATGCGAGGAAAGAAATAAAGAAAGGAATAAAGAAATGAAGAGAAAGGATGGAAGAAAGGAAAAAAAAGAAGAAGAGGAAGAAGAAGAAGAAGATAGGACTGAGTGAGAGACATGGTGCTCGTGTTGAAGCACAACCGGGTGCGTTATGGTGTACGGGCTGGTGGAGAGAAGATGGAAAGGGGGAGGGAGGAAGGGGAAGAGGGGGAAATGCCGATGTAGTACCTAGTGTGCCTCCTCGAGCCGGTTCCCATACCTTCCACAGCGATAACATATAATAACGATGGCCTCGTGAAGCCTACGGGCAATCTGACTTTGTTGGAAAAGACAGAAACGAAAGATATTATTCTATCGTGCCGATACCACCGTACTAGGTTTTCATTTCAACTATCTTACTAACGTTAGGAAGAATCCTTCCTATGATAGGGTGGGGGGGATGGTGGGGGTAACACTATGCACACGATGTACATACATATATCCTTTTATCCATAAAAGGGTATCTGTGTCAGATTGATCCCCCATCCGAAGCACCCGTTCAGATAATAGGAATGTTTCAATGACAAGGTGGCGTTGTCGTTGCTGTTATCATCAGTCCGGTAGTAAATCACATATTATATGCACAAAATGTACCCATAAACGTTGGTACAACACTTGTACGTATAGAGATGTGCGTGTATAGAAGTTACTACTTTTAGGATCGAGATAGGAGATCAGAAATGTTTAAGAGAGGAGGTTATTCGTATTGAAGAATTATTGTTAAGTGGGGACAACGTCGGAGTGTCAGTTGGGTGCCTGTCAAAAAAGAGAGATGTTTAATAGTAGAAGAAGAAGAAGAAGAAGAAGAAGAAGAAAAGCCGCGGCCCCGGTACCAAGGGCGGAGAACGAAACGCCGTGATTACCTCGGGCGATTTCTTCGACCCACCACCACCACCAAAGAGGGGAACCCGAGCGTGCCTCGACTGTACTTCGACCGGACCCGATCCCGGGTCAGATGCTCTCAAGCTATGGGAAAAGGCTAAACGATCGACTCACATCGGTTGGATTGCTTGCTCCGCTTTCGACGTCTTGTCCTTATACACGATCGGTGCGAGTTGGGGGAAGGGGTGAATGAGGGGAGGAGGAAGGAAGGGAAGGGGGTACACGAGTAGAGGTAACCTACGAGTTTTGTCTTGCAATCGGTTGGTGAATTGTTAGGAGAAATCGATGGAATTTTTTCATCGGAATGTTAATGCGTTTCACGAAGAGGGAGGAGGGGGAGAGAAGAGGAAAAAGATATGAAAATGATATTGGAATATATAGACGAATAAGTGTATTACTGTTAAGTTGATTGGAAATATCTGATGTTGAATTAATTTTGTTGTTTTTTTATTTATTCATTTGATTCGGTACGTCCCGAAAGGTTTTAGATTAAGAATTTATTAATATGGGTAAGAATTAGATACGTTGATATATTTTATTATAAATAACAATTATTTTTTTATTTACGATATTGGAAAGAGAAATGTTTATAAATGTTATTCTAGATATATATAGCAGCAATCTGTTCTGTTTGTTTTTTTTTATGTATATATTCGTCCGATTGATAGTTCGTAAATATAACCCTGCATCCTAGATCATAGATCGCATAGATGTTATATATATATATATTTAGTATCCTAGAGAGAGAGATGTTGACTTACTTGGTTAGAGTTTCGAGGGAAGATGTATATATCGTGCCACCGACGTCAATGTGAACCGGTGCCGTGTACCTCGAAGCTGCCGCAACACAAGGTATACCCGTCATCTTCTGATTGTAAACCGGCGTAACCGGGGTCGGTGGTGTCGGCGACGAGGAATTCGACATTGTGGGCGACGTGGCCGGCGAACTGCTTGGCGACAGCAATCTGATAAAAAAAGGAAAAAAAACATTTTTGGTATTGTTGTTGGTGTTTGAAATTTGAAATTTAAAATAATATTTCGAGGAGTATTTACGGATCAATAGATTTTGTACATTTTCTTTTTTGTAAAAAAACGAACGCGAAACTCATGCAAATTTTTAACCACCAATTATCTGTCGATAAGAATTTACACGTGGTATGGCTCTCGTGTAACAAGAAATAGAGAGAAAGAAGGATTGTAATTTTGTTCTTTTTTTTTTTTGTTCTTAAATATTTATTTCTTTTTACTTACCTCATCTTAATTTGTGTGCTAGGGAACATACTGCGTTGCGCCGTTAGCTCGGCCTTCGCCTCCTTCCCGTCGGCCTCACATTTCCGTCTGTAATAAGGAACAAAAAAAATTACAACCTAGATTAATAATATATGAAATTTTATTATTTAAAGAAACAAACGTAAGGGAATAAAGTTGCGAAGCGGTTTAGATGTTAAATGTTCGAGTATATTTTTATACGTGATATTATTTTAAAAATTGTTACGTGGCGGTGATACGATAAAAACACGCGATAAAAGTTATTCAAGAAGTAAGAATTGTAAATTTCAATATTTCTATTTTCTAAATAAATCAAATGAAATATTAGTATCGAACTATCGATCTATCGTACAAATATTAATAAACGATTACTAATTGACGTAGTATGTTATCTGGAAAGAATAAAATCGTACAATAATGTATATTAGGTACATATATGTAAGAGAAATAAAATTGTATCAATTACTGAGAGAGAGCGAGAATTTCGTTTATCGATTCCAAGTGTGGTCAGGTAATAGTCGTTAGGTCAAGCGACGACAACGTTGATTTTAATTGTTATATTGCTTTCGGTATTGCACAATAGCCATGGCTAACCCATTCCCAACGTTACCTTCATGCTCGGGTCGAACATTAACACATAATTTTCATATATATTAATAAGCCAATTAGCGGAGAGAAACAATATTTAACTTTGCGTAGAATTGTGCTGAAACGCCGGCTTCAACGTGGAAAAAAGAATCCAGAACGTTTGCGTCAATTAAAAAAGAAGTTTAATTTACTTTAAACGTACATATATAATATATATTATAAATAAATTAAATTATAAATAAAATAAAATAAAATACAATATATTATAAATGAACGTAATTAATCTTGTGTTAGACATACACACATACATATATATATATTATTATAAATGAGGAATTATTATTGTTTAATAAATAATAATTATTGTAAATAATGAAAGATACTATAAGCTCAACAAGAGACCGTCACATTACGATGATCGATTAGTAATTGCAACAAGTCGTTTATCCATTTACCCTACAACGGTACAATCGACGATGCAAATACTAGGATATCTATCTAGGAACGTATAGTTTTGGATTAGCTTGGGGCATAGACACACCACCATCAGTTTAGACTATTACTAAAACGTTTTATTGTCCTTTCTGTTGCGTCATTATCGTGTAACTCTCCTCTCGGCTTTTCGAAATACATTTGTCTCAGTAATTTATGTGTAACGTAAATAACGGGCACATTAATTAAAGGGAAAAGAAACCAAAAAGAAATTACTTTTAATGTTTCAAAATTGCTTTCTTCCTTTTTTTTTTAAATACAAATTTAACATTAAGTAGTAAAATGTAAGTACAATAATACTATATTTATATTTTAATATTGTATTATTATTATATTTACAATATTTAATATAAATACAATATTTATTAATATAAAAACAAAAAGAAAAATATTTGGTATCAGATAAATAGAAATATTACATACTATTTTATTACAAATAATAGAAATATTAAATACTGTGTAATATTATTACACTAAAATAATAAGTTTATTCGTTAGTTAACGAATGTTGATATAAAATGTTTAAAAGAAAATGTAGTCTTTAGCAAACATCCTTTCTGTTTGATACTGTATACATTTACATACATACATCATCAGTGTTAATGATGTATGTACATATGTATGTATGTATGGGTTCATGTTAAACGTCGTGTAAATTAAGCGTTCAGGTTTTTCAAGTATAAGAAAAATAAGGACAAATATGAAGAAAAATAATAATAATAATAATAATAATAAAAATAACTTCCGCGATAAGCCTGCATAGTGATAGATGCTGGAGTAACTCGTTAAGAAGAGAATCGACAGTAGGTCGGTCTCTCGGTCTAGGGCGTGGAAAGAGACGCGCTGATTGATCCGGTTATTTTGTTTTCTTTTATTTTAAAGTGGTCTTTCATCGTCAGAGGGAAATAAATTCACTCGGGTTAACAAGTAAGTAGTATGCGTTCGCGGAAGGCGGATATGCGTTGAGGCATCGAGATGTAACTGTCAAAGAAAGGTACACACACATATACATACATATCGCATTATTAGTAGGAACGTAGGCGTATAATGACACGTGTTTCAACCAGAACAGTGTGAGAGAGAGAGAGAGGACAAAAAAATTCAAGTAACCAAAGTTAGTTGGCATATTGGTTAATTATTTAAACAAAAATGTCGATGTTTAAGATTAGATGGAAATAAAACTGGTAATATTACTCGCGTTGAAAATATGCATTTATTATCTTAACTACGGTAATCATTTTATTTAACGACACACCATATTGATTTTAATATTCGATTTATGGAATGATCGATAATGGTCTTATGGATCATTGACATTTCTCTTATTTAAAAAAAAGATCCAACATTCGGGTATTAAATAATAATAGGTGTTTGTGCATTCTTCTAACTTTCTAAAAAAATACGAACTGTTTCTTTTCCAACCCCCTTCCCCCCTCTCCTCCTCCCTACCTCCCATCGTCATTCGTCCTTTCATCGTAATATTTTTCTTTCATTGGTATCGCACCAATGTTCAGGATGAAATTTCATATTATTTTTCATGGGATAAATACTTAAGAGTGCTTTTTAACCAAACGAGACTATCCGCAGAGATAACTGAAAAATGATGGCGCGCATATTTTATGCCACAAGGCATTACATTACATTCTTCAGCCGATCGTGGTCGGTCGCCTTGCTCGTTCATTCGTTTCTTCGTTCCTTCGTTCCTTCGTTCGTTCGTTCGAGAGAGAGAGAGAATGGAAGAAGAAAATTCATGAGAGAGAGAGAGAGAGTAAGAGAATCGTATGTCGATCCAGTCGTAAAAGGGGTACTAGAGAAACGAGGAACAAAATAATGTCAGAAGTAATGGAAATATGTGTGTATGCGTGTTTGAGTTAGGGGTATATATCTGTGGTCATGGTGGTGTGTGTGGTGTGTGTGGTGTGTGTGGTATGTATGGTGTGTATGGTGCGAGGGAATAAATAGAAGAAGAAGAAGAAGAAAAATATATATATATGTATATATGTATATATGTATATACTTGAGGCATAATAGCACACGCGAGGTGGAGGAAACGTAAAAGAAGATTCAAACGTGCTTGTTCGTTCTCTTCATTCTTGACGGTGAACGGCCTCCAGTTTTGCGCGCTCGTGCATACTATGCATAAGGAGCACGCGCCATATGTACACTTTTTCCTTCGTTGTCCTCCAGTTTGTTAAATATTTTCTCGATAGGAAAGAAAAAAAAAATAAGTAGACAAAAAGAATAAAAGTCTACGAGACGAAGGGATATTATGTAGCCGTTTATTTAGCTTACTGACTAATAAAAATCAAAAGAATAGAAACTCGCAGAGAAGGTAGAGAAAGAAAGGAGACAATTAGCTTTAACAAATACAATTAGAAGGGAAATGATATATTATTTTTATGAATGAAGTATTCGGTTTGTTAATAGCTTAATTCTTACCGTGTATGTGTTTTAAATGATTTTTTTTTTCTTCAAGAAATAATATATTATTATTTTTATTACGTGGTATATAACAAGTTTTGGATGTTTCTCAGTTGGTAATTAAACGAGTGGTACGAACGTTCTAAACTCTCGATATTGGCTTAAAAAGATTAAAGCTATTGGTTAAGATTATTAATAGAAATTGGATTTCATTTGAATCGGAATATAATCAAACGAGGACGGTATCAACGTTTTAGTTGTCAAATCAATCAAATCTTAAGAGAGACGACGACTCGTTAGAGTATTTTTGTTTTTATTTTACTTTCCTTCCTTCTTCACACGTCCACTGTCAAAGTTATTAAGAATCCTAGTAATTACAACTACGACGATTTCCGCATCCGCCCCATACGGTGTTAGAGAGTTAGTTCCATTGGCCTTTCCACCAGTTAACTCAAATCGAGTTTCTCCTATTACGACCGATGCAAATCGTGCGCTTTCATAAAATCCTATTCGACGATAAGAAACATAATATACGAGATCTTTACTTATTAGAATTCAAGATATTCCAGATATGTTGATTTTTTAAAAACGTTTCTTTTTCGGGTAGACAATTATTATGTCTAGAAACGACATTACTTTTCGGTCCATTCATTCGATATATGTATATATATATATATATCAGAAAAATTCATTTATCAAAAATTGGTCAATTAATTTGACCGAAGATGGAAATGAAATGTACGAAGAGTCGTATCAATCGTAGAACTTTCATTTCTTTTTTAATGTATCTCATTTATGTTACTTTGCATTATTTTCCTTTGGTCGTTTACCTGTCCCAGTTGCAAATGAGGGGGAACAAAAAGAAAAAAAAGAAAAGAAGATATTTATCAGTTTTTTTTTAATCATTTTCTTTGAACTTTTTAGCCTTTCTTTATTACGGTCCATGGCCCCAGGTATATGTACCTGCTAGTTTAGATTAGAAGAGGTACATAACGTACCTGCCCACGTATATCGCGAGACCAGAACAAGGAGGCACTCCCGATACGCGCGAATGCGTGTCTTGCTCCATTTCATCCTCGCCTTATTCCCACCACTTACTCACCTACTTACCCTACGAGACGGAAACTATGACCGAGACACGTCGCGCGGTTTTAAGCCTGGATTGGAATTTCATGCATCGCAGCAACTTATAGCTATTGCGAATAATTTTTGTATTTTCTATACGATATACATATAAATAAATAAATAAATAAATAATATTTTATATAATAATATATATATAGATAATCAAATAAATATTAAATAAAAAATTGAAATTTAACGACAGCAAAATTTTTGCTATTTTCGTAACTATTTTTCGATAGAATATGTACCAATGATATACGATCGGAAAAATATACTAAACTATAACTATGGTATAAAAAGGAAGATAATAAAAAAGGGAATTTAGGTATCTTCGTTCGTTTTTTTTTTATATTCTCGATACAAGTTACTATGAACGACCTTTACAATATACGTTTACGACTTATGGAGTCACCCATCATCAGCAACGATAGCGTTCTTTTTATCTCTCTTTCTCTCTCTCTCTCTCTTTTTCGAGAAGGAGAGAAAATATTTACGAGAAAATTTCGCCGTTGGTGGCGCGGCTTCGTGAATAATTTCGGTCCGCGGGAGACTCGTCAGCCCAGGGCTATATGCTCCAAGCGCTCGGTTCTAATTACGGCAACTGCAGAACGCGTCTGCGCTCAAGGCCATGCCTTAGGGGTCTTTTACCAACCCCCGCGTTAGCTCTGTGCGCGCGCGAGAGCACCCTCTCTTTCTCTCTCATCCCCTATAGTCCTTCCTTTTACTACCCCAGCACAATTTCCACAGAGCCCACATCCGTTCTGAAATGCGAGAGCGGCTCACCGACCCTCTTTTCCGCCGCGAGCGTACTCTGACACATACATATATACGCACATACACACACATAAACATACATATGCATATATACATATATATATATTATATGTACACGTACAGAAAAATGTGGATGTCGATGTAAATGCATATAGAGATGCATGTTTGCGAATATTCACATGTATATACACCATATATATACATATAAAAGGATACATTTATATATGTATATATTTTTGAACTATACGGTTCACCGTCCAATAGCTTTTTTAAAAGTTGATGATATCGTATTGCGTTTATCATCGAATCTAGGATTTTTGGTTAAGGTTTTTTAGTTTCTTATTGAATCATCGTCATTATCATCATCATCATCATACGAAGATTTGATTAATTCAATTATTGTAGCCTTTTAACATTTGTTCATTGAAAGATGTTGAAGAAAAATTGTGATTATATCGTGGTACGATCTTCGTGTCACATTCTTTAACGATAGATTTCGCAAATTGATATTTGAAAGTAAATTTTTTGATTTCAAATCATAGATCCAGACGATGATAAACGATATTTGAGAATGGCATTGATAATGAGCGTAGAAAATGTCCGTATAAATTTAAAATTACGATTTAAAAGATATCGAACAATGGATCGTAGGAGAAAAGGAAAAGTTCTCAACGTAACACAAACTACGTGTTATGCATTTGAACGTTGTGTTACACGTTCGACGCATTGCTGTATGTTTAAGCATGGAATCGGCGTCACGCGATGGAATCAGAAAGTTGGCGTGAATATCCTTTGCATATAGATGTTGTCTTACTTTTAAGACTCCAAACAGGTAGGCTATATACCCGGGTACCGTATACCTTACCTATATGCTTCATTTCCGTTTCCATTCAATTTCATACAACTGTGCATATACAAGTGAAAGTCTTACCACGGTAAGAAAGAAATACAATGTTCCAAAATCTATTTGGCGTATATTATGTTCAAATATTCGCGTAAGATCATTTGGTAGATGATTTTCATTAACGAATTGAAACAGAAGAGAAGAGGATAAATTGCAAATAATATGAATTTTAACACTTTTATTGAAATATCGGACTCACCGTTTCTGGCACGTGGACTCCAGGTTGACGGTTGTTCTGATGTCCACTATTTTGGAATGGTCAGGTTACTCCTCAAAGATCGAATCAGATGAAGTAAGAAAAAATAAATAAACTTAATCACTTTTGTCTCAACGTAGGATTAGCTCAAAACTCGAGCCATTCTGATGTGATATGAAAATCTGTTGTTCATTTCGGTATTGCGTTCATAGGAGTCTAACAGGCGTACTTAACCAACCAACTAACGCAACCAATCAACTAACCAACCAACCAACCAACCAACCACCCACCCACCCACGTGGTCTCGGCGTTCACGTGTATTCTTTCGTTTCTAGACGATGAACTAGCGTAAGCCGCGCACGACACCGCGGCTTCGATGAGACTGCGAGTTGGTCGTCGTTTCGAGTGTTCGCGCTCACTCGAGCGCCACCAGCACATTGGGAGTGAGGCTAACGTTATCCACCAATACACAACTAGCGATCACGAGCATCGCCAACGGGCTTTTTTTCTTCCTCTCCTGACCTCCTCTCTCTCTCTCTTTCTCTTCAACCTCATCCCACAAGCTTCTTGCGAGAGAGCTTTGCCAGCTCGAGGCGTTTCGGCCCCCAGCTTTTGTAATCCTGAAGTCACCCTTCTTCTTATACCATCTACCTACGGATAGAGGGGGGAGGGAGATAGTAAGAGCAAACGGGCTACGAGTAGAGACAGTCAAGTTTTTGTCTAAATTAGATAATAAGTCATTATTAAATATTAATATTTAATGGGGGTCCTTGGTAACGTGTCATATGAAAATTAAGTTTCGTCAAAATTATCTGTATATGTATAAGAATATTTTGTAGTCACGTATTAAGTATATTAACACTTTAATGGCCATTCATACATCATGTGTGTGATAACTGGAACTATTGTTAGTAGTCGGTCACACAAAATGTGTTTGATGCTATCGTCAACTGTTATTGACAATTAACACACACTCTGATTTAAGGCATAATACATATTAATTGGCTTTGTTATATTTCATAGCTTCTTTGACTTCAGCTAATTATTATTTTTTTTTATAAAATTACTTTATTAATTTATTTTAAATTAATAAAAAATCCTTTTAAAAATATTGCCGGTCTCGCGCAGTACTGTGCTGTCATTAAAGTGTTAATCATAGTTTAATGATAATTCTAAATGATTATTTTAGATGAATGAGAAAAGAGACGTAAGAGTGTTAAAGGATCGAGTATTTTAGGCATATAATGTGTGGGGGGGGGGATATAGTAAGAGGAGGGTCAAGATATAAAGGGAAGCAGCCAAGCGGCCTGCCAGCCTTGCTCTGTCCTATTCGAGATGCCCCATGGCAAAACGGCCATGGCCAACAACATCGTTCCAGATAGCCTGGGGCACTTCTAAACCCGCTGGACGGACGATTCTCTCCTGCTAGCATACATAAACTTTGTCAGGGACAAAGCGACACGATCGCGTATGTATGTTGTATGTATGTATGTATGTATGTATGTATGTATGTATGTATGTGTTTCCCAGTTAGAAACCTAGCTACCGCGACGACATTTGGATACCTCGTCATCCGCGACCATTCGGTTTCCGATATTTTCTTTTAGGGACCGGTATTTCTCGATGTTGGTACCGTTGGATTTTCAACCAGTACTTCTGTGACACACAATTTTCCTCTCTCTCGCGTTAGGAAATACTCTAACCGTTGCAAATGCATTTTTTTATTTTGGTATTATCGTTTAACTCTCTTATCAAATGAATGACACGTTTAAGGGGATCCTTAAGTATAAATATTTGTTACTCATTTATCAGCTAATCAGAGTCTACTTCTAAGTTGTCCCAAAGAAAAATTATAAACGACATTACTTTCCTGTCCATCCAATATATTCAATGATGGATGACGATGATGATGAGTTTATTGCTTAGAAAAAAATATACTCTCCGTTCCTTGGTATCTCGTTTATACTAATGAACGACTGTGAAACGGTAATTTCGGTATCCATTATACATGGACCTCTTCTGTCAGTTTCCTCCAACTCGTATACATGATTTTTTCCCTCTAAGAAGTTTTTCCTTTGTTTTAGCCTATTCTTTCATTCATGAAACCCGAATGGGAAGGTGTAATCCACGTTTTACAACCTACAGAGAAAATAGGAAGAGATCCTCTCGGAGGAGCGTAATAATCGGTCGTAATTCAAAAGCATGATGCTTCTTCTACATATGGAATAACTCAAGGGAGAACTGTGAGGAGGAGTAGGAGGAGGGGGACCTGGAGGAAGGTAGAGAGTAGCGAACGAGATGAGTCGTTAGAGTGGGAGGTACTGAGAGATACAGAAAGACAGAGAGAGAGACAGAGAGAGAGAGAGAGGGAAAATGAGAAACAGAGAAAAAGAAAGAAGAAAATAATGTCATGTTTTTGTATCATACGATATACAGACTGCCGGCATAACGGACGAGTATACGCTCGGAGCGTTCAGCAGGATGTAACGCGAAGAGTCCGAGTGTAGCCCGTGGGTTCACATATTTTAGGGAGAAGCCCTCCCCCTGACCCCCTTTTCTCCGTTCCCTCGTGTTCTCCGGTGTTCCCCCGATTCCCTACCTCCACCTCTTCCCTCCCTCCCTCCCATCCCCACCCAACCCCTTGGTTTTGCTCAACGTGTCTTTGAAACGGGTCTTTTGCTCAAGGCGAGAACGTCGGTTGCCCACCTCCGATCCCTTTCTCTTATCTTTTTTCACTTTCTCTCTCTCTCTTTCTCTTTCTTTCTTTCTTTCTTTCTCTCTCTCTCTCTCTTTCTCACTGTCTTTATCTCTAACTTTTTATCTCTTTCTTTATCTCATTCACGAGCGATCATCGCGGATAAAAGTTATCTCGTAAGAATCTCAGCTTCGAAGGTATTTTTTTTCTTCTTATTTTTTTGACATTGACCAATAATCATCATCTTTGACGACAGGGTTTACGAATTTCTTTCCTTGATCCCACAAAGATTTATGATTAAGGTACTTTTTTTCGTAGCTTAATTTATCTTCTAAGAATCTGTAGTCGGACAGTTAGAGATGTCATAATATATTAAATTGTAGATATGATTTTTAAGAGTTTAGAAATAATGGTTGAGGTTAAAGAGGAGTCATTATTGTTGTTTTTCCAAACTTATTAACGTTAGTTAGTAAGAATCTTTGAACTATCTTCAAACTATCTTCCCACATTAGGAATGAAATTGTTTCGAAGACAGGGAATCAAGTGATGGATACAAAAGGAATAGATGGAGATGATCATCGTCAAAAGAATGGATCCTCAATGATTCTTGGATTTTATGTTGGGTTATATTGGTTGTGTTTATCGAAGGGTGAATAGAGATGGTGCCTTGTCCGTGATATCTTCTTGGTGTGTAGGCGTGTAACCGCGTACTCGCGAGTTACAAAGAAGAAAAATAAAGACAGAGATAGGAAAGGAGGCTGGAAAAGAGAGAAGAAGAAGAAGAATAAGAAGAAGATGAAGAAGAAACGAGAGAATGGGAAAGAGAAACAGAGAGAGAGAGAGAGAGAGAGAGAGAGATCGGAGGAATGAACCAACGAAGGAACGAACGAACGAACGAACGAACGGTCTTTCTCTTCGCCGCTTATATGACCTCTGGTGGGTGTATGTTTAACCTTTTCGATGGTAGTCGACGAAGAGGAGAATATGGCCGGCGGGCCCCCCAGAAACGACGATCACCCACGCAAGCGAATGTAAATTACCGGAGGCTGTGAATCATTTTGAGAAGATCCCAGACGGACCCTCGGGGTCCTTTTTCTTCGTCCTCGATGCCCCCCTTTTTTTCTCTTTCTTCTCCTTCTCCCTATTTCTCCTCCTCTTCCTCTTCTTCTTCTTCTTATACTATTCTCTCTTTCTCTTCTTCTTGTCTTTGTCTCCCATTCTGGTACTTACGTAAGGTTGAGGAACGCTCCTTGAGAAAAACAGGCGGCTCCCATAGGTGGCCGTGGGACGTGCTCTGGGCCCCAGTTCTCTTCTTTCTTTTTCTTCTATTTTTCTCTTTATCTTTCTTTCTCTTTCTCTTTGTCTTTCTCATTCTCATACGATCGAGTCCATACGTAGGTAATGCTTATTAACCGCCTCGAGTGTTACGAGAGAGCCTTCAGAGAGAAAAATCAAAAACGAGCACCGCGGGTAGAACAAACCCTTCCTTCTCCTTCTCTTCTCCTCACCCTTCTCCACCGTTTTTCATGAGATCTACTTGCTTCTAGTCACGCTTCTTATATCCTTATTTTTCTTTTCCTATATTTCTTATTCTTTTTCTATTGTTTTTGCTTAAAATTCTTACCTTACTTAGTTATTCTTCTGATCTTTCTTTGTAATAATTATCTCGTATTATGAAAAACGGGGTTGCATTGATATTTGATTTATACGAAAATTAAAATTAGTTTGAAGTTCTGTTGATTAACATTTATTGCATCGTTTAAAGGATTAACTAGTTAGTGGATAAAATGTATAACTTAATCTTTAGAATAGATAATCCATCAAAAATAGAAAATACTTTTCTTCTTGTGTCTTAAAATATAAAAAACTTGGATCTCTAATTGTTTAAATAATTATTTCGTATAATAGAACGGTTGTTTTGATATTTAGTTTATACAGAAATGAAAATTTGTCTCAACTTTGATTATAATTAACATTTATTGTATAGGTTTAAAGGTATTAAATAATATATACATGTTGAAAAAGGGTAAACTAATCGTTAGCATCGAATATCGGTTGAAAAAAAATCGTTAAATGTGTATCTCAAGTGTCTTACCCTAAAGGGTAAAGAACAGAACAAAAGATTCGCGTAATTAGAAAGCACGAAAGACATCTTCGCGGTGCGAAGAGATCGTCTGTACCAGAGGAGTTACCAACGTGCATCGCCTTTAGCTAAA
>JACGTP010000093.1:202493-292570 GCA_023678845.1 Mischocyttarus mexicanus
ACAGTGTGTTCTAAATTCGGATTTAACTGAAATAAAAATTAAATAGAATTATTTTCAATAATATACGATATATTGTTAAATATATAGGAATAATAAAGTAGAATAATTAAAGTTTTTTTTTTTGAATATTTACCTATACTACAACATTTATTGCCATTGGTACAAGACGAATCTCTTACGACACTTTCGCATTGTTCTTCGGGCAAACAATTCTCTGGTTGACAATATTCCTGAGCTGTAAAATAAATTAATTTAATTTGTGTGAGTGTGTGTGTGTGTGTATGTGTGTAAAAGTTATAAATATATTATTAAAAGATATTATTTCAATTATTAGAAGTAATTGAAAATTCTTGAATATCTTTTACACGACGAAAACGTTGAAATCATCAATTGGAAATTGAAAATTGTATAGAAAATTGAGAGTGATATTGGAGAGGTGAGAAAGATGAAGAAAAGCGATGAAAAGGAAGGGTAACAGGAGATGAAAGTTTCTTGTTACCGGAAAAAAATTTCAATTTCTCGCGAGTATAAAAAGATTCAAAAAGAAAGAAAAAGGAAGAGAGAGAGAGAAAGAGAGAGTGAGATAGAAGAAATAAAAAGATTTTATCGTTTCAGAATTAATAATAGAAAGAAAAGTGACTTTTTCCAATTATTCATATTATTTGACAATAACTGGAAAACCAAAACATTATTTGTTACATATCCATATTCCAATAAAAAAAAAAAATTGAAATATATATGAATATAAAGTATCATGTTGGAATATCAATAGAAATGGTTCAATAACAAATGAAGAAATATGAAACGTTATTTGATCATTCGATATAGAATTTAGAAGGATCATTTATCATGATACAATAAATAAAGAGGAAGGATAGTTAATATACGTTTTGAATAAATATATGAAACATATATGTGTGTTGCGTATCAAATAAAAAAATATTAATAAATTATTTATCAATCAAACTTCTGTTTACACATTGAATCAATTTATATAAATTTTGAAATAAAACATTTTGTTAAGTCTCTGGTATTATATTACATTGATTGGTAAATCAGTGTTGTTTTAGTTATGTTTAAAGTGTTATCAATCAATCATAAGTATCCTCTTGCTAGCATATATAAACTTATTTGATTATTCAAATAGAAAATAATACAAATTGAAATGATAGTAATAGAAAAACCTTTTACTGACCTATCAGATAACATAATACAATTATTTATTATATTATATTTAATAGTTGTAATAAATTATTATTTATCATATCTAATACATTAATTGAATTATTATTATTATTATTATATGTGAAAAACGTATTAGGTTTATATATAAATATATATATTAGATTGATGATAAATTAATATGAGAATAAATAGAAATCATTTACCTGTTAGATGTGTTACAGCAAATATCAGGACCAAAAGAAGAGTTAATCGGAAAGTGTAAGACTTCATTTTGAGGATAGCGTACGAGTAGTGTGTCACTCTGGTAGTCGACGTTTTAATGCTCTCGCTTTCCCACCTCATGGGACTATATAAACGTATAAGATAACTGACTATTCACATACGAATACACGCGCGCGCATCAACGTTCCAATGAAAAAGTGAAAGAGTGAGAGAGAAAGAGAGAGAGAGTGACAGAGAGATAGAAAGAATACACACATACACACACACATATATACTTGTTTGACACTTTCGCATTTCATTATCTCTTTTACTTTTTCCTACTCTCTCTCTTTCTTTATCTTTATCCCTATCTCAACAACATCTCTTCTCTTTCTATAATATCCTTCCTGGTAAAAACACTATCAATAATATCACCATATATCAGAGAAGAAAAGCAAAGGATTATGTTTAGATCTGCATGTTCAAGTATAATATACTTAACTCTTAAGGTATCTTTTTTTTTAGATCATTGTACGATAATACCAGGATTATTTGACGTTTGTTCTACGTACTTTTTTTTTATCTACGCGATATTTTTATGCTCATTATTTTTTTCTCAGATTGTTTTATTTTATTAGGAGATTTATTATCGGTTATATTTACAATTGGATTATCAAAATTAAGATGATTTTTATTTAAACTTTAATTTAGTTACGTTTGTACATTTATTTTAAATAGGATCTTATCTATCATAATATTTATCTTATTAAGATGATTATAAATGAATAGAGGTACTGTAAAATTATTTTTAAGTAAACTAACAAAGATTCTCCAGATGTTATTCTTAAATAAACAATATAACGTTAAAGATGATTATTATTTATTACTTTGCCAATGGATAAGAAAACATTTGAGATTATTATTATTATTATTTTTATTCTTTTTTCTTTTGGAATAAAATCCAATAAGGAAATCTCAAAGTATTCCTAGAACGGTTCTTCACCGGTTTTAATAAAACCGATAAATAATGTATTTGAAATACTTATGCGTGTATATAGATACTTCAATGAGTCATAGAAGTGTACAGACTGTAAGCAGAAAGTGGGTAATTTACCGATCTTACGTTAGTTGTAGCTACTTATTGACGATCTGATGACGATTACGACTATGAAAAGAAAATTTGTCTTCTGACATTTTCATTTTTTCTATTTAATGTTTATAACATCAAGACTTGTGCATTCAATAATTACATAAGATAACATACGACACTGTATTTCCCGTTATTTGTTGTATTAACCTTCTGAGTAAAACTTAAGATAAGTAAATGGACGATGAATGATGAGACTTTAAATATACTTTCCATATATTCGACTATATACGGTATTTTTTTTATCGGATTTACTAGTACATATATTTATCTAAAGTATGATAATTCAAAAAAAAAATAAAAAAAGGATAGAATAGAGATAGTCTCAAGGTCAAAGTTAAGAGGCTAATAAAAATTATACTACGAATCGACGTTATCTTTTTTCGTTATTTTTATTTTTATTTTTTTATATCTCATTTCCGATAGAAATTAATTCTCGGTACTGTATTTAGAACACATTTTGTATTTTCTTTTTTCATGATACCGAATTAATTTTTTTCTCTATCTAATAATGCAGTTTCTTTTCCTCTCTGTTTTAATTAATTTTATAAAAAAAATAGAAAAAGGATTCGCGGAGAAAGACAAGAAAGACGAGACGTGGTTTAATCTACATTTTCGTTTTATTTAATATCACTTAAAGTATAATAATTGTCATTGCTTTCTTTCACTGTGTGGTTTGTATTTTTGTATTTTTTTTTTAAGTGTAAATGAAATGATAGAAGAAAATTGTACAGAAGAAGAAGAAGAAGAAGACGAAGAAGAAGAAGAAGAAGAAGAGAAAGAAGATGAAGATGTAGAAGATAGATGTAGAAGTAGAATTAGAAGTAGAAGTGGAAGAAGAAGAAGAAGAAAGAGCGTTCGGATAGCGGATTCACATAAAGGCATAGCGTATCGTTAATTTTTTTTTTGTTTCCTTAACAGCGTATTCATCTCATTTTTCGACTTGCACGCTCATTAAATTTTCTTTTCCTGGATACATACACATTTACAATAATAATTATAATAATTATAATAATAATAATAAGTACACGTATTGGTACGTTGAAAAGGCAACAACAACTAAAAGAACATACATTTTTGTTCGATGACAATAATTATATCAATTATTATATCAATAATTATATCAATATATTTGATTTAAACAAATAATTAATAAATAATCGAATTACGAATAATGTATTTTACGGTAAGAGATACGGTGTAATAATTAATTTTTTAATTTTAAACCAAACGAAGTTGACGAGCCTTTTCTATTTTTTGTTTTTTTTTTTTTTTATATTAGAAACTGTTTCTAATACTTGATAGATCGATTAGATTTAAAAGAAAAAAAACAATTAAATGAAATAATAAATGTATTATCAATCTTATCACGTACGCGCTTTCTTCGTTTATTATTATTATTTAAATTAAAATCCGGATAATAATAGATCCATTCGACTAACAAGCGTAGCACCGTAAAAATCTTTCACGATTTCGATAGGTAATTTTTATTCACTCACATATTGTTTCTAGATTTTTTTTTTCTTCTTATTTTTTACTTTTTTTTTTTACTTTTTTACTTTTCTTTAGTTTTCTTTAGTTTTCTTTAGTTTTGTAGTCGTATGTACAGCGGATAGACTTATCGTATCGTAATAACGTGCTAATTACACATTACCGATTTCACAATAACTGTACACAATGAAGTTTTTTTTTTGCTCATGGAAAGAAAAAATTATTATTTTTTTGTTTTTTTTTTGTTTTTTTTTTGTTTGCAACTAGCTGAAACGTCTTAGATCTCTTAGATCGTCTTAGTTAGGATTTAATAACCAAAAATTAAAAAAGTTAAAATATAATGAAATATTGACAAATATTAAAAATGAACATCGCGTCAAACGATTTTGACGTCGACGAGAGAAAAGAAGAAGAAAAAGAACGAAAAAAATGAGAAATTATTCTGTCGGAAGATCGAATCTTTTATCGTATTTTTCTGTTCTTTCAATAAGTCAGATTTTTATGTAAAAAAGATAAATGGCATTTAATTTATCAGGCAAGGAAGATGATTTTTCAACGAAAAACACAAAATAATCCTAACAATTGTCTCCCTCGTAGGAAAAATACATAAGTTTACACACCTGATATTTTTTTGTTTGTCCAATTTACACTCATACACATATTACGCATATACTCAGAGACATACACACCCACACACACGCACGCGTACGCACACACACTGGCAGTCTCTCTCATTTGACATACGTTTTATCGCGAATTTAACGCGAAACGTGTAGCCAATTGTTCGCAATCCTCAAATCGGCAGCAAATAAATCTTTAGTTAGCGTTTACGGAAATTCCAGTTACAGAAATTCAGTATCACGGATCTAGAACGTTTAAAATGGTTAATAATGGCGTTTAGATACGACATTTTTAACTCAAATCCCATTTCTCAGATCGTTCTTGTTCAATCGAGAAACAATCTCTCGTAGAATGTTCTTTTCAGACTCGTAGATTAAAAACGAAGCAGGAAAATAATCCTTCCCATTTGATCGTATTACTTATTTGTCAAAGATTTTCTTCAAATATTTTTCACCTAAGTGTGCGAAGAAGCTTAAATGAAAGGTACGGGAAATACCGTTTCAGATGACTCCTAACCGATATCCGATAACGTTGTTATTCGATATGAGGAACAATTATTATTCGTTCACTTTTTATCATCGATGTTATGTGCCTGGTCGATAATCCGTTATTGTGTTCTTTAAGAACGAATAAATATCTTTGAAAGATGGTCTAGCTTCTTCGTCCCTTCTCCAACAGGAACACATCATTTTGTAAACGTCTTCTGGACACATCGTTGGCTTTGGTAGAAATACCTACAAAAAATTACAATTAAATTTATTAACATTGAAAATATTTCATACAGTGTTGTATCTATATTTGAAATATAAATATTATATAAAATATAAATGTAACTATACTTGTGATTCTTCTCCATAATACATATGCTCGGCGTTTCTAATAACTTGATCATTGGTAAGATGTTGGAATGGTTTTTCCCTAGCCAAACTCATAACTTCCCAAAGTGTTACTGCGAATGACCACGTACTACTGGCACACGTATACCTGTCCTAAAATAACAAACCAATAAATAATATTATATCCTCTCTATGTTGTTTATTTCTTTATAATATAATAGGATAGGTGGTTTATAAAACGAACTACAAAAAAAAGAAAGTAAGTATTTGTTTTCTTACCAAGAGAATACTTTCCCATGGTAACCATCTGATCGGTGCAGGTGGTCTACCACCAATATCGCTGTAATCCTTCTTGTAAAGATCGCTGCACATTGCAATATCGGTGACTTTAACTGCATAGGATCTACCAACCAAGCAATTTCTGGCAGCAAGATCTTTGTGTACAAGATTTTTTGATTCGAGGTACCTCATACCCGAAGCTATTTGCGTACCCATGTAGAGTAGACAGTTTTTACTACCAAAGAAAGAAAGAAGAGAAAGTTATTTATTATATTTTGTGTTATATATATACATATAGTTCTTTTTCATTTTTTTCTTTTCTTTTCGCGAGGACGTGGCATATGAAAGATTTCGTTAGCTCGAGGGTTAACCAAAGGTAGGGCGTACCCTATACAAAAAAATCACGTTGGGGGTATACCATTTACTTTATTTATATCATACCTGAGGGTCTTTAGATTACAGGTAGGTCTTAAAGTTCCTGTAAGCGGTACGCTGTATTGAAGATAATGGGCAAGATCACCGAGTTCGGTGTACTCGATGATTGTCCATGGTGCCGGCTCGGCTGCACAGACACCCAAGATCCTTGCAACATTTGGATCGGACAATCCAGATAGAAAGCTCACTTCTCTCATTTGATCGTTGGTACTGGCAATACCACTTAACCCTCCAGCGTTGTTGCTGTTGATGTGCCCGTTACGAATGTCGTTGATGCAAGTTGGTACACGGGCTACGACCAATCTCGGGGAACTCGGTATAACATCGTCCAAGTCTACGGTCTCGCAAACTATAGCCTTAAGGAGTTCAAACATTTCATAGTTTTTTTGTTCTCGTTTTTTCTATGTTAACACTTAACCAACCGTGCATTTTTCCCAAGTAAACAGAAAACACATGAGAGAACTCCCCCGATTGGTTGGCTAAGTGTTAAATATAAATGATATGTTCTAAAAAATATATTTGCAAATAATGTTGTTTCAAGAGTAGAAGTTTAGTAAAAGTTTCAAGATCGTTCGATTATTAACAATTTCTTTTTTTAAGATATTTTTAGTTCTATAAATTATATGTCATGTAACAAAATTGAATAAAATCAAATAGAAAATATATATATATATATTTAGTTGGTGGAAAAAAATGTTAGATTTTTTAGGACAAATCAATGAAAAAATTGGATATTTATTTTCCACCAAGCAAATGTTATTTTATTAAATGTAATAAAATACTTCTCCGATAGTGCTAGAACCAAGTTTCTCCGTGGTTCTCAAACAAAGTCGGGGTATACCGGTTGGCTCGATTTCCTTGCATTTGTATGGCTTGTTCATGCTAGGAGCTATGTTCCAAGTGACGACGGGTGCTGGTATCTGCAAAAGTAATTTATGCCCCGTCATGTTCGTCGCGCCATAGTCGTCGCCGCCACAACCACCACCACCGCCGTAAGGAAAAAAAATAAAATCAAGCCATTATGGTTGTAGAGAGAGAAAAAAAAAGAAAGAGAGAGAGAGAGAGAGAGAGAGAGAGTAAACGTTTAATGGTTTTCTTTGTTCTTCGTCGAAGAGGCCTTTAGATATTAAAGATTTTATATATGTAAGTATAGTGATAAATTACCTTGTTAATTGACGGTGCACTGTTATGCTGTAATGCAACAGATTTTTCTTTAGGTGCTGTATGCCAACGTTTCGAATGAGTTCGATCCATATCCCGACGATAATTTATTGTTGACATTGTTGCCGTTGCTGTAGTAGTAGTAGTAGTAGTCGTAGTAGTCATGTTATGTTTATTACTATTACTGCTGTAACTTTGCAATGTTCTGTAATGTTGAACGTGACGCGAGGTTGATTCGGTTGGCGAAGAGGAACGACTAGATGATTCCAATATCGAATCTGTTCGACTGTTTAATCGTACGTTTTCTTCCGAAAGTGTTGAGTTATCGGGATCTTTCGATTGTTCTACGAATGAATATTATAAATTAATGTTATTTTGTTTAGATATATTAATCATACATAGATTAATTTTTATTTTTCTTTTAACATCTTTAAATTCAAAGAAAAATTTAATTTTATAGTCAAATATTATTTTAACACCTTTAAAATTGAATGAAGTTAATTTAATAGTCGGATTTTCTATAAAAATCATAAAAATTGAATGAAAAATAATATCGATGATATTAATATAAATTTGAATATTTGCAATACACTTACCGGAATTAGCTACAATCGCATAAGTGGATTTACATTGCGGACTAACCAATGGAGAATCGAATTGTTCCATTGTTAATGACTCGTGAACACTGACGTCTTCTGGTGCATCAACCGATGCATGATTACCTCCATCATTCAACATACCACCAGGTGTTAAATTTAGAAGTAGTCCCTAAATAGATACCAACGTTATTTCGGTGTTCAAGGGATAATCTTCGAGATTAGAAATAATGTTCTTACGGTTTAATGGATTAGCCATTTATTTTCGAAGAAAAACACACTAACCTTCATATTAATCGTAAATCCAAAAGGATTTTTAAGTACTGTTGGAGAACTTTGAAGCTTTTGTCGTCGATTTAATAATAAAATAACTACGAATACCATTAATAGGAGAAGTATAATAGCTGTTAATACACCAATCAATACTTCTAAATGTTCTTGTCCATCTCCTGGTGCTGTTACTGAAAAAAAACAGACTAAATAAAATGAGGTAAAGGTTAAAGATGCGATAAATACATGTAAGGTATGCATAATGTATTGTTTTTAATCAAATCATTATCAATTTTGTTTCCTGTAAGTGGCAACTTACAGGAGAGTGAAAAATACGATCAACGTTATTTCTTGTCATAGCAATCCAATCGAAGGAAAAAAATTAGTTCACTTTTCAATATTTGGGATTTTCATTATTCGATGATACTGAAATAACATTATTGTATTTTTTTTTCTATTGACACAATTTATATTTCATTATTTACAGTAATATGATCAGTGAAATACTTTAATAAAACATTACAGTATTATTTTTATTATAAATTTCAACATTGCTCATTAACCGATCAAATAAATCATAAGTGTTTGATAAAAGGTTGCGTAATTAGATTTAATTTGAATCGTTTAATATTTATTATATTTTTCAGTAAAGAATAGTAATTGTAATACCCATACGATAAAAGAATAAAAAAAAGGGACATCGATGAAGATCTAAGTCTATCTGCATCGTTTTTTTTTAATCTTCTCGTTTTCTACGTGTTTCCAAGAATGGTCACGATTCTTAGGGAGGAGAAAAAGAAGTAGAAGAAGAAAAAAAAAGGAGAGGTACGAGTGGAGAGAGAATGTAACAAATGGTTCGATTAAAATCCCATCGGGAAGATGCGATTCTTTCGAGCTAATAGCCTAAACACTAATAGGGAATCTTCCGTACCGAAAAGCTGCTTTATTGACCGTAAAAGAAGAAGAAGAAGAAGAAGAAAAAGAAGAAGAAGAAAAAGGAGGATAAGATAAAACGAGGGAGACTATCAAAAGGTAACCTTAGCATACCCTAGATCAATCTTATTGTCAACTTGGGATTACAAAAAGTCAAAGTATATGGGGGTGCGTAAAATTGAAATCGATCAAAATCGTAAACACCATACTAGGATTTTATTTTTTTAACACTTGGTTGGATATTTCGGTGACTGTAAATTGATGATCCACTATTATATTGCTGGGTATTGTCATTGCTATGATTCGACGTAGACAAAATTTGGGTTTTCATCAAAAATATCCAAATTGTTCCAAATTTTTTATCATTTTTCTCTTATCTTTACACGTATAGAGGGGAGAGAGAGAAGGGGAATATTATTATCAAATTTATTTATTCAATCGAATAGATCTCATTATGTAAATGAATATTCATGTTATTCAAGTTACGGAATTATCGGAGCACTTTGAATCAAAGCTTTGTAATAATACCGTTATATATATCAAAAATAATATAACCGATAAAATTTATGTAATTACTTAATGCGAACTGAATTTAAAGCCGAGGGCATTTAATTTATCCAGTAGTAGGATGTTGATGTAAAATTTATTTTTCAAAATTTCCACGTTTTATTTCTCTCTCTCTCTCTCTCTCTTTCTCTTTCTCTTTCTGTTTTACGGTCCTTCGTTACTTATTTTGCATTAGCAAACGTAAAAAAATCTCCCCGTAAACTTAAATTTAAAAGAAAAACTTTTCAAAGCGTTTGTTCAACTGCTACGTCAGATATAGAAATTTAAAGGTCCCCGCGTACAGACTTAGCGACCTTACTTTATTTATAATTAACGCTCGGAATAAAAGTTGAAAAAAGTTCGTTAGGGGATGTATAATCTCAGCCGCTAGTGGGCGAAGGTATTATAAAAGATATATTTAAATAAAATTAAATCAAATAATTCCCCTATTTTAAACGAAGTTTTCACAGAGCGTAGTTTTGTAGTTATTAAATAAAAAAAAAATATATATATATATATAAATATATAAATATATAAATATATAAATGTATATAATATAAATTCCCTTTTTTATAATAATTCTTAACCACGTTTTGTTTCACATTTTTTAAAAGTTACGACTAAATATCTTTGAAGTTTCTACTACCGTACTTTGAAGTTAAAATTATGTACGCCAAAATACACAGTGTACTGTAAAACATACTACAGCATAGTATAACCATAACCACAGTTACATGCTACAGATATTACATTTGCTTATATCTTTTTTTCCCTTGTATATATATATTTATATAAAATTGCTTGGAAAGTCAATTATCGTTTTAGCCAAGCATTTTTAATCTTTTCGGATCAAAACAAAAAAACTCAAACCACATTTAGAAAAAGTAAATACAGAGAAAAAGGGTAAAAATAAAAAAAGAAATAATACTTTAGATCATTGTTTATATCGTAAACGTGTAATTATGTCCAGAATGGAAACAAACATTTCTTTTACTTAGTATTACTTTATCCAATATTGTTTTTGCTAGATTTTTCTCTCTCACGTTTTTTCTCTCTTAGTTTCTATCTGGGCTTTTTGAAAGTCTACCTTTTTCCACTTACCCAGCATTTCGTTCGTATATCCAAAGCCAGGAAGCTTTCCATTCTCACGTAACGACTACCACTTAATCCGACTAATTGTTTACGTTACGCGGAAGTTGCTAGGTGAATTATAAAGTAAACCCCCTCTTTTGCTTCACCGTTTTTCTCTATCAGTGTATCTCACTTTATCTTGGATTTCTACGGTGACATCAGTTAATCGTATCTCTTTCTTGCTGAAGAATAGCGGCCTCGTTTCGTTAATGAAGTTAGTTCATTGGACAAACCAACCCTTCCTTTTCTTTATAAGAGGAACTTGGGATATAAGTAGTTGATGGTTGCAGTGGTGTTACTGTTGGTAGTGGTAGTGGTAGTGATAGTGGTGGTGTTAGTGATATTGCTTGTGATGATGATGGTAGTAATAGTTGGTGGTGGTAGTACTAGTTTGCGGTTTTGACGCACCGACGAACTTACCCTGCCAACTTATTTCTCGTTTGTTTTAAGACTCGGCGCGGGATGGCGGATGGATGAGGAGAAAGATTGGCTTGAGTTGAGTTAAGTTACCTTACTTGGTTTTCGTGGTAGAGAAGGAGGAGGAGGAGAAGGAGGAGGAGGGTTAGGTGCACGATTACGGAATTGAAGGAAGAAAAGTAAAAGAGAAATTGGCGTTGGGTTTCGAAAACTCTTTCGTCTGCTTTAACGTCTAAATCTTTTTTTTTTTCTTCTTCTTCTTTGAGGAGGAGGAGAGGTAGAAGAAGAAAAAGGAAAAGGTAGTAAAAAAAAAGAGTAATAACGAAAAACGATGCGATTAAAGTTTTACGTACCTGTTTGCAGATTGAGATTGAGATCTGCATTTGGACTGACCGGGGTTTCACCATCTTGGAACACCAAAGTAGTATCTTCCGTTACGTTTTCGTACGGATTGGCTAAGAGTGAAATTAGTTTTTGTTCAATGTTTTTTGGTTATAGTTATAAGAGGATAGTTATATTTTATGTATAATTATCAAAACGAAGGATCGTAACATTTAATGAATATTTAAAATTGCGAGATATTTCATTTAGGTATATATTTGCTTATGAATATGTATTACGATTATATTAATCTAAGGTTAAAACAAATAGGTGGAATCTTGGAGGTAAAGAAAAAATATAAAAACCATTATTAAAATATAAAAATGTTCTCGTAGAATTTACATTCATCGAAGTTATATTGTATGTGTAATAATCAAAGAGAAGGATCCTAATATTTGATGAGTACATAAAAAATCGCGGAATATTTAATTTAGGTATATGTATGAATATGTATTACGATTATATTGATCTGGTATAAGGGCAAGTATAAAATATGTGGAATTTTAATGGTACAGAAAGAATATAAAAACCATTATTAAAGTTAAAAAATACGTTCTCGTATAACTTACATTTATCGAACATAATCTCGCCGATAATGATCCAACGTGCTGCGAAATAAAGATGAAATTTAAGAAACTTTCCCTGCCTACCGCGAAGTCCTATAGTTACATTCCGTGCATTTTCCAATACAATATCTGGTATGTATGAATATGCAATAGGTTCGTTTTCGTAATATTCTCCATCTTGACTGAACCAAATATCAGCCTTAGAAAAAACCTGCAACCCGATTTTATATATATCATCAATAATATTATTGCAAATTCAAAAAGCTTAATTACGATTGACAGGGTTTAATTGTTTTACCTGAACGTCTCGGGAAAAATAATTGTTCGTGTAAATGTAAACTGCATCGAATATCCAGTAATTCTCAAATTCTAAGATAATTTCAACGAAATCGTTAGGAAAGGTATCACGCATCCAAGCAACCCAACCGTTTCCTATAACAAAATAAGTGTTCTCGTTAAATGTCTATTAATACATCATCGATTGATCGATATCATCGAGATGTATTAATATGTAAGATCGTTTATTGGTCCTACACACAATAGTTCAATGTTTTATTGAACGATCATTAAATGAGAGATATACTCGTTGGTAGAGATTTGGTACGGTCTAATTTAAAAAAAGAAAAAAAGAAAAGAAAACAACAGACAAATTGTCATTTAAAAGTGCAAAGTGTCAAGTATAGATACACATTGAAAATGATACCGTTTAATACTCTCGTGCCAGTTTTAAATTTAAGTTTAGATCGATAAACGATTTATCAACAATTAAAAGAAGTTAATTGGAGTCAAGTGTGGGGGAAATATATATCGATTAAACGTATTTAATATATAACGGGAGTGATTTTTTAAACTATAGTATACCCAAACTTTAAAATACGAGTTTAGAATATAAATCGTTGTGTACTGTTTTGAGAAAAAAATAGAGGGTTGATTAATTTTGGATAAATTTAATACAAGTTGATGTTTTTACGAGAAAGTTACGAGCTCGAGAAATTGAGATTTAGGTGAATCTTTCGTTAGATTTCAACGTTCGACACCCTGGGCGTATATCCACCCACCGATTACCTCTTCCATCTCCCATGTCCAGTCTGTAATTATCCACGCCGACCTCGCCATCTATCAGTCGACCTAAACCATCGGTCAGCAACGAGTTGTACTGCCTTTTACCGTCGTACGAAGTGTCACTGAGTTCCTTCATAGGTGATTCCGGTATAGTGTAACTCACGATTCCATCTACAAAATATATATTTTTGTATCTATAATATATAGAAACGTCAATTACAGATTTGAAATAATTTTTCTTTTTTATTATGAAAAAGAAGAATATGCAATATTTTTACTGACGTGATTACATAAACATAAAATCTAAGTACATACAAATGTTACGATGATAAATGTAAATAAAGACTAATCAAATCTTATTCCTAAATCTTAAATTTTAATTTTCCCAGTAGATTTTTAATTAGAGGGTTTGGATGGTAAGCTAAACGGTTTTTAGAGTGTTCGATAAAGTTTATAATTTTTTTCTAAGAATTCTCAGATCTTATCGTAATTTAAAATATCAAAATTACTTTTGAATACATAAATTTTAAATTTAAGTAACAGATAATAAAAATGTCATACGGTGATATGACATTTTTAAATTCTTGTTTTTCCGCTGAATTTAATTATTTTTAGATAAAATTGAAGTTTTTTGATAATAATAACTTTTTTTATGACAATTAATTTTGTATAGAATAAAAAATACAATCATTTTTCGTTACGCTTGACCTTTTATTTTTTTCGTAAAATTTATATAACAGGAGAAGTTTTGGCCTCCAACTGTAAAGTTCGACGTGTATAATAATACTCGGCATAAGTTTCATTTTAATTACGCGTCCCGCGAGAGATTATTAAAATTAAATTCTACAGTTTAACTGGTTAAAGTAATAAACAAGATACGATTTAATAATGTCGGATAAAAATGAACAAGATGGCGTTCTGAGAGTGCGATACTCGATTTGCTATTTCGCGCTAGAAGCCATTTAATTGCTTCTAATATTTCACGGTTATACACGCAAAATGTCGGCTGTTTTACCACCTCCTCCCCGTCATCCTTCTCTCTCTCTCTCTTTCTTTTTCTTTTACTTTCACGAGTTACGTTGTCACGCGATGCGCTGGTCAAGCATGTTACGGTCAAATTATAACTAAGCACGTATAATAATTTTTTAACATTTCCATGAGCACGCTGTGATGTGAAGGCACAAAGCACGCACTGTTCATTTTGATTTAATAATCAGCAATTAGCGTCGATGAATCTTATACATGACGGTTATTTTTTTTCATCTTTTATTCTCCCTCTCTCTCTAAACCTCACCCCATACCCCCTACTTCAATCCCTTTGTTTTTAAATTTCATCCCATTACCGAGAAAAATCAATTTTTCGAATTAGCCGTCAAAACTTCTTAGGACTTTAGATGATCGATCTTAAAATAATAATAATTTAATCAAGGAAAGGTGATTTTTTGTTGTTGTTAAATATAGTTAGTTCGATGATCGATAAAATATTATTTCGAAATACCACAAAATTGATAATATTTTATTAGAAAAATTGAATTACAATTGAAAAATTGTACGTTTGATTTATTCGATAACTTAAAGGGGTATTTGTGTGGTTTTTTTCTTGGTTTTTGTTTCTTTGTTTCTTTACGACTATACATTTAAAATGTTGTTGTTATATTCGAATGAAAATGATTTGGTTGTAAACCGGGGATAGCAACGGGAAATGCATTATCCAAAAGCGGACCACGAATCATCGCGTACGATAATAACAGCGCTCTTACCGGTAATTCTACTCTATCACGTTAATCCGGTTATTTGGTAATTGAATTAAAGTGGCAATCTTCCATTCGTCCGTCATCTAAATTATTGCACGGGGTTTCGAAGTCGAGATCTCTCGAGTATCTGAATGTTACTAGCTATTGACATTTGATTCGAAAACAGATTGGTAGTCTGATAATAAATGTGCTTTAAATTATTTCTCTTCAACAGGGTGACCTATTATTTAGTTTAGATATTACCTTCCCCCCTTTCACTTCCCTCACCGCCAACGATGATTATTAATTATTTCATCCTAAATGAACTGAAATGAAATAAATATAGAACACGATTTGTTCTAATTAGAGTTTTGTAACTAACTATTAATTACGCAAACAGGGGAAGGGGGTTACATCATATTTTATTGCCATAACATATAAACCTGATAAATTGTTTATATTTAAAAATCAGTTATAACTTTAAACTTGTAACGAATTGTTAATAATTTGATTTATGCGTGTAACGGTAGGGAAGTTAATTTATCGTTTAGAAAAGTTTTTTCTGTATAGGTGTAACATGACGTTGAACAAAATTTCCCTCTATTCGATTAAATGTTCATAACGAAAACGTTTATAAGTTCACGTGATCGTGCTTTCGGTATCAAGATTATATTTTTTCTCAGTTTATAGATTCCTGCTGGTTCCATTCATTGCCGATTGCAATCGGTGTCTCGCGTCGAGTCTGAAAGTGCAACGACCTCGTCGTACCGATAGTGTGAAAGCTTTCTCATTCAATGTTTGGTCTTTTCTATTCATACACACAAACACACACCTACGCACACGGTATATTTTTTCTATAGATCTATTTCGATGATAGAAAATAAGTGGTTTATACTACATATAACGAGAAGAGGTATAAAGTGCAACAAGCGTAAATAAAAAGTAAAAAATAGAAAAAGAATGTCAATTCCAATAAAATAAAAAATAAAAAAACTAGATAAAAAAGAAGAAGAAGAAGAAAATCGATTATTAATTGTTTCTTTTCAACTAAAAAGTATAACACGAGTTGAGAAAGATTATTTGGACATTGGTAATTACAGAAGGTGGTTTTAACATGGCAAACGAGTAAAGACTGAGAAACCGGGACACGATCGAAAATGTCAATGGCGGAGAACAATGGGTTTGGATTTTAGCGGTGACCGTGGCGAGCTAGGGTGACCCCCTCTCCTTCCTCCATCCTCCTTCCTTTTCCTCCACTACCCAAAGCCCCATTGCAGGCTGTTGCTAGTATTGCGCTACTGTTACTGTTGTGTTGTTGCTATTGCTTTTGTTGTTGTTGCTGCTGCTGCTGCTGTTGCTGCTGCTGGCTGACTACTCTACTGTGTATTACTGGTACTACTGGTGCTCGTTCTGCGAGATTCCAGATTCGGCTAGCCGGAAGTAATCGTTGGTGTTCAACGTTGGGGTACGGCATCAACGTTGTTTTAACCAGATGCCGTGCACGACCTCCATAAATCTGCCATTCCGTAGACCAAGCTCGATCTCGCACGCTCTTCTCATTCTCTCTCTCTCTCTCTCTCTTTCTCACTTACTCACTTACTAGCTGCTCAACCCACTCACTCATTCATTATTTCTTCCTCTCTTTTTCCCTTCTTCAAGTATTTCTTATGTCGGTGTAAGAGAAGTGGTGAGGAAAGGGAGGAAGCTTGAAATTTCCCTACTTCAAGTACTCTCTTTCTTTATTTTTTTTTTCTTCTTCTTCTTCTTTATAACCTTCTCAACACTTTTCATAATTTTACTTTCCCCTCTTACCTTCTCATTATTAACGATTTAAGAAAATCATTTACGCAAATTTCCTTCAACGAGGTCTAACCTCTTTTACATTTTTCATTCTACTTCAAAATATATATATATTATATTTTTCTTGAATTACTTACACCAACACGTTTCTCTCTTTCTCTCTCTTCGTTGGAAGGTTTTACTTTTTTACTTTTTAATTCTTTTTATTCACTTAAGACATAGATACACACACACATATACATACACGTAGGAAAAAGTAGTTATAAATACGACACAGGATGGTATTCATGAATCCTTTTGTTTCTTTTCCCTTTAGCTCGTTTATTTTGACTAAAGATACTTTAAAAGTTTCTTCCTTTTTCTTTTTTTTTTTTTTTCAATGCGAGCCAAAGAATATCAAGCCAGTTCTTGGGCTCGATTTTCCTTCAAAATTTTAGAGATGAAAGGGGTGCAGCAGGGGGTGGAAGAAGAGAAAGAGGACTGGAAGTTCTCATTCTCCGTCTGCGGATTAGTATAATTTGTAGAAAACCTTGTTCCGTGTTCAAGACTCTCTCTTTTAATGTGGCTAAACCGAGCGGGTAAAAGGTACATGCAAATATATGTAAATATCATTACGGTGATGTACTGCAGCGTTTGTTATACGCGGGTCACGCACCCATACATAAATTAACTAGCACAAGGTGCTGCGACCTTTCGTTAACTCAGAAAAGAGAGTAAGAGAATATGTGTGTGTGTGTGTATGCGTGAGAGAGAGAGAGAGAGAGAGAAAAGGACGAGAAAAAAGAAATATTCAGAAATAGATCGCGGAAGTGAACCAACCCTAGCGGGGAAGCTTGGGATAAAAATAAAAATGAGATAAGGGTGAGAATGTTGTTTGCAACTGGAACGCTTGTTGTAACAAGAAACCAATTACCAAGTACACATACACTCGATAAAAATGAACTATCTTGATTTTGTTAGTTTGTTAATCGTGTCTATTAAATAATAATATTTTCAAACATTTATTATAAAATATGTGATATAATTATTAAAGAACAAATTGGTATCTGATTAACCTTTTAGACATAGCAATAAAAGTGTGAACGATTGAGAGCCACTATAATAACGCGTCATTCTAAAAGATGACATCTGCGAAAGCAACTATATTGGTGCATCATTCCTAAGAGGGATTTTAATCTTAAGAAAAGCAAATGAATCAGTTTAATCATAATTATAAAACGTTATAGGATTGATTATATTAAATTGAAATGAAATGGGGTGTTTGGAATAAATAATATTATAGGAAATGAGAAAATAAAAAAATATGAGACTACGTTGAAACGTAAAATCCATGGTTGCTTCCGTGCTCGATCTTTCATTCTATTTATTTTAAATGGGCTAAAAAGGGGTAGAAAATATAGTTAAGGAAGTGTGTTGTCTTGGTGGTATCGTATACGATACGACAAGAACAAAATGGCTGGTATGAAAAGGTATAGTAGTAGTAGTAGTAATAGTAGTAGTAGTATTAGTGGTAGTAGGTCGATAGGATGTACGATCGAGGGTGCCGAGCCGCCTGTAATATCGAAGAAATTATTATAATGCTCGCGGTGGCGGGCTTTGGAGCCTTGGTGTTATGTATTCGTTATGTCGGACGATGAAACATAATGTCCTCCCCATCGATTCCATTAAGCAGATACATGTTGGTAGGTATAATGTGGTAGCAGTAGCGAAAGAGAGAGAGAGAGAGAGAGAGAGAGAGAGAGTAGTAGGGTTAGCATGAACTGAAGCTAGGAGGAACTAGGTCGAAAACAAATGTACGACGAGTCGGACCAACGAGATAGTTCGTATAACGCCGTTACCGAAGCTAATGGAATCCAGCAGCACCGTAGTAGACGGAGTTTGCGAATTGGCACCCTGGATGCAACCAGGAGGATCCAGGAACAGCATCACCAACATCCCTAACACTAGCAACACCAGTAGTATCAAGCAACAGTACCAGCATCCTACTCGTTTGCCATCTCAACGGCCTCTCTCTCTCTCTCTTTCTCTCTCTTTCGGCAAATTGAATCGAGTTGCAATTTGGAAATTAATCGACCGCTCCGTAGTAACACCTTCTCTTCACCTTTCCTTTTGCTCTTTCCATTTCTATTTCTCTCTCTCTCTCTCTTTCTCTCTATTTCTTCTTTTATTTTTCTTCTTTCTCGAGCAAGAACGATATCTACAGAAATAGGGATGCTACCTCGAAACCGGCTCCAGAATCAACGACTTTACGTTTTTATCTCCCACCTCCTTCCACGCTTTTTCTATCGTCTTTTTTTTTACATCTTTTGGAAAATGATCGTTTCGCGTGCGTGAAAAGCGTAGAAACGACCCTCTAGAAATATTTTTAACACGAGAGTAATGTCGTGGATTATTTGCTTTTTCCTTTCTTTTTCTCACAATTTTTTTTCGGACTAGGTTTCTATTTATTTCGTATATATTTTTAGTTAAAATTTGTTTTTTTTTTCTTTCTTTAAGTTATATGAGTGTTTTAAATAAATGATTAATATGGTTTTCTCTTGGATCGATATTTAAATCTCGATTTAACCTTGATCCTATTATAAATGCCTTGACATTTATTTAAAATTCTGATAAGAGTTAGATTATATTCGCAGATCAATCGTAAGGGAATCGTTAGGATTTTTTCGTTCTATCTAACGTCGAATATCGAAATAAAAATCGGGGTTTGGCTCGTAAATCAGATCGCGAATCATAAATGAACGACTTTGGTTTAAAACTACGACCCGAAGTCGTTGGGGATTCCCTTTTGAAACTTTGGACACTTGTGATTATTAATGATATTCATTTTGACGTGCATTTAATAATAATGATCATTTAATCATAAAATATACTTACTGGTATCTTGACAACCTCTTAACTCGATACGAAGACAAACCGTACGTCTGTGGACCGAATGCGGCAAGATCCGAATTTGAGTTGCGAAAATTGGGGGTACGAGATTATGCGAGATCACCGTAGACGTGTCACTGTTGCCAGAGAATACCTAAAATAAAAATATACAAAATCCATATATCTCAAGTTTATTCTTACAATGCTGGAATAACTTATTACATGAACGTGTAATAAATTTTGTAATTGAGCAATTAATAACGTTGGATTAATAGTTGCAGGTCGATCACTCAAGTCAAACAAACACGTTGATTTTAGAAAAAGGATAAAAGATACGCCACATATTTTAAATACAAGCTAATTGTAGTAATAATATGAAGGAAAAAGTATTAGTAGAAAAAAGAAATAACTCGAACCCGTAATGAAATTTTGTGAAATATTTGAATAATTCTTAAAGAAGAGAAAATATTCGATATTTTAAGTTAGTTGCGCGTGGTGGTGGTAAGAAAGTATACATTATTCGAGTTCCGTCTCATATTTCAAATAAGATATATTTATTTCATAATTGCTATAAGACAAATTAGTAAATAACTTTTTAAAAGGAGGGCTAAAAAAGAACTCCGTCGTCTCGGAGACAGGTTTCAATCGATTTTTAGAAATAACTATCCAATAGCTGAGCTGGTGTATTTCTATCTAATGATAAAATAGTATAAAAATAAGTGTTTTCGAGATCGTCGTCTGATATGAAACAGTCGTTGTTCGGTTAGTTTGGTGGCAAATCGATAAAAGAAAAAGAGAAGAGGAAATGAGAGAAGTTTTGAAGATAAATAATAATAAAAAAGAAAGAGGATATATACAGAGAGAGAGAGAGAAAAAAAAAAAGAAAGATAAAAGAAGAGAAAGAGTAGAGAAGAGAAGAGAAGAGAAGAGAAGAGAAAATAGGGTAGGAAAATAAATGTAAGTATACCTCTTGGTTATTTGAACGTTTATATCGACGCCACTCGGTAAAGGTTGGTCTTCGATACTCAAGAGTATACTCCTCGACGTATTCCTGGCCACGGCCATGATCGAAACGACCTTGCGTCTGCACCCCGGTGATCACGTGAGCTCCCGGAAGATCCACTTGCAACCACTCGCGAATTCCTCTCTCTATCTGACTCCTCGGACACCATGCGCCACCCGCTGTCTCCTTTCGCAGTCTGTTGTGTGTTGTGTTTGTATAACACGAAAAGCAACGTGATATATTGATTTAGTGTCGGAAAATATCGGGATACTGAAAACGGGGAAAGAAGGGGACAAACACTTGGAAATCATTTTATTTTGAAACCGATGCTTTATTTCATTTTCTCTTCCTCTCTTTTCCCTATTTTCCCTATTTTCCCTATTTTCCCATTTTCCGTTATTTTTAAGCGAATCATTTTTCATTATCGTTCGTGCAACTGCATTTCATGAATTCTTCATTATTTGTTTTTATTTTTTTATTTTATTTTTATTTTTATTTCTATCTTCCACCCCATTCGTTTGTTATTTCTTCTTTTTCGAATATTTCCTTCTATCTCTCTCTTTCTCTGTCTCTCTTTTTTTTCTGCGTCTATTTTTCATCCATCAAACGATCAATTATTTACGTTAAATTTGTATTTTTTCTACGAAAGGATATAATCGTTTTATCTCGTGTTTGTTCGAATGATTCTTTTTTTTTGTTTTTAAATTAGATGCGTTTAAAAATTTTTTAAGATTGTTTATAAAGATAATATAATATTTTATTTGTGAGTTACAATTTAACTAAAGTTTGTGACCAATTGATAAAGTGGCATTTTTTCGCGTGAAAGAAATGCGTTCCCTGTGGTTGCGAATGAAATATATATGAAAAGAAAAAAGGAAACAAAATACACGCATATACAAAAATAAAATAAAAAATGGAAAAGTGAAAAATTAGAAAGGGAGAGAGAAAGAGAAAGAGAATATTAGTATTATCAGTAAAGTATTCGTTGAAGGAAAAGATATTTCATCGGTAAAGTTTTTATTTTGCTTTAACCATATTTTTCAACGCTATTACGTTTTACAAAGTGGAAAATAATATCGTGTCCCCATCGTGTTTCCTCAAAAGCCACCAATATATGTGTATATAATATATATACACATATACATGATATACCAATACATATAAACCAATATATATAGACGTATATAAAATTCAATTTCACGCGTCCGACGTTGAAACGACGAAAAAACGGAACACACCGACTCGAATATCAAAATCGACCGATACACTGTAAGCCTTGTAATTTTTTTTTCTTCTCTCTCCTTCCCTCTCTCTCTCTCTCTCTCTCTTTCTCATTCTATTACTCTTATTATAGTTTCTTTTTATATTTATATTTTTTTTATTTTCAGCTTCGCATTTCAGAAATGACACGTAACATTCCGGGAAAGCTGTCAAGCTTAACGTCAATTAATCTCGTAGACGAGCAAAGACGATTAAAAGCGATTAAATGTAAAAGTTTTTTCACCGAAACAAAACCGAATGGGATCGTTAAATCATAAATAGATTGTGCGGATGCACGGTTGAGAAAAAAAAGAAAATGAAGAAGAAATAGAAAGAGAGAGAGAGAGAGAGAGAGAAAGAGAGAAAGAGAAAGAAAGCGTTACGATATCTTGTAGATAGGGGGAAGGACGTTTATTCAATTTCCTTTCATAAATATTAATGTCATTTTGTAAAATGATTTTCTTTTCTTTTCTTTACTTTTATTTTCCTTTCTTTTTCTTTCTTTCTTTTTTATTTTTATTCTGGGAAAATGAAATTGTGAATTTCATTAAATTCGTGGTAGGAATGTTTTAGTATTTCATTTAAACCTTCATAAAGTAATGGTACTTTGAAGTAATCATATTCATATATATCTGTAGTATATTTCTCATTCTTATTTTAATTTCTCATCAGAAATTTATTTAAATATGTTCATATGTATAAAAGTTTATTTTTAAATGTATTTTTGTCAAAGAATAAATTTTATTATATTTTATATGAGAATTAATAGTATATTTATTATTATTATATATTCATATAAATTTTATTTCACGTCATTTTTCTGCTTGGCATTAATAAAAATTCAGATAATCGTAAAAGATTGGTATTAATTTAATTTAATTCATTTTAATATAACTTTTTTAATTCTATTATTCTTTAACATCAAAAGCGTCTGTATTTTCTTTTTTTCTATTCATCAGCAATTTTTTAAATTTTTAATCAGATAAAAGACGAATGGTTTAAAAGATTTTGTTTTACCTTCCATTACGGGGACCAACATTCGTTACGTACGACGATGATGCAGTGATAGAAGAATCTGGAATATCACCGGATTCCATACCTAATGATTGATTGCATGATCCTGTAAATAAACAAAAATATACAAATCTAATTAATAAATAATAATAATAAAAATAATAATAATATTTATGCAGCGATAAAAAAAAAGTAAAAAAAAAATATATATTAGTAATTTATATAAATTACATGAGTAAATAATTTGTTGCTAGTAAGGAAAAGCGATATTATACACGATCGATGAAAAATATGCATCATCAACATTAGTTATTCATTTCGCATGTGGTCACGTATTATAATTGCAAGTTGAAACAATTTCCACAGTGCAATTTCCAGGGACCGTTATCGACGTTTCGCAATCTCGCGTGATTTGTCTGGACGTTGGTGCGAAAAAAAAACCCCATATACCTAAAAGAAAGAAGGTTGGTTGGGAGTAGGTGGAGGGTCGGTGGGAGAAGGAAGAACGGAACGGGAAGAGAACGTTTTCGTCATGATGGAATGGTAGTTTAAGGATGAGAATTACGAATTCGGTCGTTGTTTTTGCAATCGTCGGATTGTTCCAGTCCCGTTATCCCTTTTAGATAGAGTAGAAATGTACATTAGTTAGAATTTCGAAGGTAAACAACGGTAATTATACGAACGGTTGGATACTGGGGATTCGTTGTTACTATTCACTATTTGTGAAGTTGGGATAAGTGGCAAATGGCAAATGGCCTGAAGGACCGCAGGCAACAAGAACCGTTGTTGTTGGCTTATTATCCAATCGCAGTACTTATTAGTCGTCTTTCAGCAATCCTCATTCATGTTTCAATTAAGCTTTTGTCGCATTTATCATCGTTCGACGGTAATTTTTCCATTAAACTTTCTCATAGGACTATAAATGAACTGGTGAATATATTACTTGCCGTACCGAAAATCTCTTTCACCGGAACGAAATTACTATTCTTCTGAGAAGGTAGAAGGGAGGAATTGAGGAGGAGGAGGAGGAGAAGGAGAGTGGGAGATCTTTTGAAATATTTTTTTTAATAGTCGGACAAACATGCAAACACGAATCAAAGGACTTTTTCCTCGGGACTCGCGTGTTTGTTTCAACGTCCACGATGAAATTCATTTACATAAAACAATGATAGGAATATTTATATTGATATAGATATTTTTAGTTTCTCTCTCTCTCTCTTTCTCTTTCTTTCTCTTTCTTTTTGTTTTTTTTTTCGAGGCGGGGTTGGTTGAAACGCAAACTGGAATGGAACGTTACAATTTATTTCTTCTTCGCGAGTAACAGTATTTTTTTTTATGTGTATCAAGTTTTCTTTTAAAGCGTTACACCCAACCTTGGCATTCGGAGAAAAAACTAACATAAAAAGACATTTTTTTTTTTTGACGCAATTTTCAAATAACGTCAGCCTCACCCCTCTTTGGTCTTTGCATTCGACCCAAGGGTAATACCCTTGGGCTTCGTGAGCCATTCCTTTGTTCTTTCACTTTCGTTTAAAACAAAAAAGACAAACAACCAACATTTTATTTAGTTTATATTTAGAATATTTTTAAATAAACAATTATTCTCCCCTCTTTCTTTTTGCCCATTCGTTTAAGTTTACCGAATATAAAAGAAAGAATATTCTAACTCGAAAGTTTTAAGAAAAACGAACAAAGTTCGTAATTTAATAAGTCGTCATCGCGTCGAGAACCTGAAAAGAAAATAAAGAAAAAGGGGGTCAGGCACTGGGACTTGATCAGGTACGATCAAGAAATAAACTTTTAATATTCCAGATACATACACACACACATATATATTCGAGTCTGTATTATATATATATATTTTTTTAAATAGAACGTGATAAGCTACGTGGGCCGATTAAACAAATGCAAATTCAGACTAAACGAACGCGAATATAATACTTGAAGTGAATTTATGTTTTACGCTCGTAAAGTGTTCCTAGCCTTTCTTTCCTTCGAAACCTCCACATATTTCCTACTTTTTCTTCTTTTCCATTGAAGGGACTACGAGAAAAAAAAAGAGGGAGGAGAAAGAAAGGGAGTGGGTAGAGAGAAAGAGAAAATGAGAAAGAGAACGAGAAGGAAAGGGAAAGGGAAAGGAAAGAGAGACAGACAGAGAGAAAGAGAGAGAGAGAGGAGAGAGAGAGAGAGGAGAGAGAGAAAGGGAGCGNAATTTAATAAGTCGTCATCGCGTCGAGAACCTGAAAAGAAAATAAAGAAAAAGGGGGTCAGGCACTGGGACTTGATCAGGTACGATCAAGAAATAAACTTTTAATATTCCAGATACATACACACACACATATATATTCGAGTCTGTATTATATATATATATTTTTTTAAATAGAACGTGATAAGCTACGTGGGCCGATTAAACAAATGCAAATTCAGACTAAACGAACGCGAATATAATACTTGAAGTGAATTTATGTTTTACGCTCGTAAAGTGTTCCTAGCCTTTCTTTCCTTCGAAACCTCCACATATTTCCTACTTTTTCTTCTTTTCCATTGAAGGGACTACGAGAAAAAAAAAGAGGGAGGAGAAAGAAAGGGAGTGGGTAGAGAGAAAGAGAAAATGAGAAAGAGAACGAGAAGGAAAGGGAAAGGGAAAGGAAAGAGAGACAGACAGAGAGAAAGAGAGAGAGAGAGGAGAGAGAGAGAGAGGAGAGAGAGAAAGGGAGCGTACAACCGTTTGATGTTGTCCTACACAAACGTTTCGCATAAGAACTACGATGTTGTAGGTATAGCGTTTGGGTTTCTATGAGCCGCTTAACGATGCGACGTTCGAAAGCACGAGAGTGCCTTTAAGAGCAAACGGCACGCGACTCGCGTTCAGCCAGAAAAACATAGAGAATGGGAGTGAGCATAAAAGCGAAAGAGAAAGAGAGAAAGAGAGAGAGAGAGAGAGAGAAAGAGAAGTGAAACGAAGTAGGGGAGTAAGGGGATAAGTTCAAGCCTTTGATGAGAAAGACGGACTATGCACTTGCTCTTTATCTGTCTTTTTTCTACCTCTTCTTCTTCTTCCATTTCTTCTTCTTTTACTTTCCCTTCTGTCGTCTGTTGTTCGTCTTTATTTGTTCTATAGTCTGCTGCTTACCTCTATCCGTTTCTTCTGCTTCCCACCAATCTCTGTCTTTGTGATACGTCTGCTGTTGCTTTTACTTGGCTACCTGCCTGTCTATCTTTTGTCACTCGACTTGTACTACTTGTTATTCATTTGTCGTTGCATGTCTCTGTTACCAGTCGAATATCTGTTTATCTTTTTCTCACTCATTCTCTCTCTATTTATCTCTGTCTTTATCTGGTCGCTAATTGTTTACTGTCTGACGTTGAAGAATGTTAGTAACTCTACTTGTATGTCTAATTCAACCTTCTGAACTTTTTATTTGGTTTTTATTTAGTGTCTTGCAATTTGTCTAGTTTTGTACGTCTGGTGTTGATTTTATTTGGCTATCTGTCTGTCTATCTTTTGTCACCCGACTTGTGCTACTTGTTATTCATTTGTCGTTGCATGTCTCTGTTACTAGTCGAATATCAGTTTATCTTTTTCTCACTTATTCCTTCACTATTTATCTATCTTTGTCTATCTGTTGCTGATTTTATCCTGTCTGACGTTGAACAATGTTAGTAATTGTACTTGTACGTCTAATTCATCTTTCTGAACTTTTTTCTTGGTTGTTTTACTACTTTCCTATTTGTCTGCAATTGTACGTCTGTTATTACTTCTACCGTATGCACTTTTTTCTTTTATGCATCTGTCGTTGTATTATGTTCGTTACTACTAATATATTTGTCTATCTCTTTTTAATCGCTTTTTTCTTTTTGATTGCTGATTGTTTCTTGTCTGAAGTTGTATCACGTTTGTAACTACTTGTACGTTTATCTATCTTTCTGAACTTTGTTTCTGCTTCTATTACTCTCTTGCTATTTGTCTGTTATTACTTGTAGCATACAATTTTTTCTATATACATCTGTCGTTGTACACGTTCTTTACTATTCGTCTATCTTTTTTTGATCGTTTTTTTCTATCTGGTTGCTGATAGTTACCTGTCTAACGTTGTATCATACCGGTAACTACTTGTATCTCTAACCATTTATCTTCACTCCCTTGTTTCTGTTACTATTTGCTATTTTTCTGTCATCGTACATCTGTTTTATTACTTACACGTATGTATGTGTTTCTTTTTTCCTTTTGCGTCCTCTGTCGTTGCTGCACGTCTGTTCATCTTTTCTCTTTCACGCTTTTTTTCTTTTTTCTTTTTTTTTTATCTACTTCTTCTTCTTCTTCTTCTTCTTCTTCTGTTTCTACTTGTTAAGCTGTCTGTTGTTGTACGGTTATTACTACTTACATGTCTATCTTTTTCTCACTACTTTTTATCTTCTTAGTTAGTTGTTTTCTGTCTGATGTTGCACGTCCGTTAGTATTTTCATGTTCTTTTATTTTTTCTCCCTCTCTTTCTCACAATTTTTTTTTTCTTTCTTTTCTTTCTCCGTACATATCCTATATCGAAGAGACGTTACTCAGCGTAGCATTTTCTTAAAAACTTTGCTAATATTCCCGTAGCGTTGGTCCTGCTCTTGTACCTCGTTAAACTTCTTTCTCGTCCCGTTTACATCGTCGTTTCAAGCGTCAGCGAAACATTCGTCTCGGTCCATGCACGTAGATACGTTCATACATACATACATACATATATATACATATATATATATACATACATACATACCTATGTACATGAATACGCGTGTAGTATGCGCGAATGACTTTTATTTCTTTTTCTATCTCGTGCACGAACGCGCTAGAGAAGTGCCATTAAAACTTTCGGCGATTTAACGTGTGTTAGCAAGGAATAAAATGGACGAAAAAAAGAGGAAGGAAAAGAAAAATAGAAAATAGAAAATAGGGAATAAAAAGAAAATGAAAATAAATTGAAATAAATTTATCGTCTAAACACATACTCGACTTTACCATTTCTTTCAATGAATTACCAAAGTTAAGAGTCAACGTGAAAACCAATTGCGGATCTCGTTTCTTTCTTCGTGAATAATCAAAAACACATACACGTATGTATGGTGTTTTGAATAAGAGAACGTTCTTCTCAATTTGAAATTCGTGAAAATAAAAGTGGACTTGGGTTAGAAAATTAGAAGAGGGTGAGACTCGATAAAAAAGTGTGTTTGAGAGAAAGAGAGAGAGATGGGGGAATAAGTATGTGTGAGAAAAAGAGACAAAGAATAGAATTTTGGGGGACAGGTAGGGAGATGATGGAAGGGGGAGAAGAGGACGTTCCTGCGCTATTGGCTTGGCTGCAACGAGCCATGGGCTATCCCCATCGGTACCATCCGATGTCTGAGGGATTATAGTCTGAACACCTGACGCGTTCCCACTGCTTTCGAAGAGAACGGAAAAAGAGTCGTTGGATAATAGAGAGGGAGAGTGAGAGAGTGAGAGAGTGAGAGAGTGAGAGAGAAAGTGAACGATCGGAAGAGGATCGTTGGTATCTCTTTTGACTCGACTACTTCGATTTCCAACAGCCTCACGAAGTTTCAACAAAATGGCGGAATCTGTAGGGTATCTCTAGAGGATCTTTTTTTTTTCAGGTACTATCGAAAAGTAGCTACCGATTTAGAGTTCGATCCTCATTCCATATGACGAAGAATAAAAGAGGGAGAAAGAGAGAGAGAGAAGGAAAGATAGTGGAAGCTTAAGTATTGGAATCGCAATGCTCTAAAAACAAGAACTACCTTGTGCATGTTAGAGAAATACATAGAAACATACAAAAGCCGATTGTCCCTAAAGTGCCGGACACAGCATGTGAGAAACTTTCAAATCCCGGCTTTCGTTGGATGCGTTAACGATTTGACTATTCTGACGTCTTTTCAAAAATAGGGCCAACCTTTTTACGCGTAAAGTGGTATCAAAAATCGATCTGAACACACCTATCCCCATCACTTCTCAGTACTCCTTCCGCAGTAATATTTTTTTCTACCACTACTACTACTACTACTACTACTATACTTTATTCTACTACTTTTGCATTTTATTTCTCTCGTTTTCTTTTTCGGGGACGTGTATGTGGTTTTTGTAAATATGATTTCTTGTTTTTTTATTTATGATGAGAATGAAAGGATAAAGAAGTTACGATTGATAAAACATCAATGATTTAATTAACATTTATCTTTAACATACGTTTTATAATACTAATCGGATGATTAATCTTCTCAAGTATTATATAATCACTCGTTAAAGTAATATTCACGTGTTCTCGATTTCGCGAAGTAATGAATTCAAATGGGTTAATTAGAAACTTCATTGAATTTTCTCATGAGTTAGACGAGATGCATGCTATTTTCGGAATATTCAAGAAACCCTGTAACTTTATAAATGAAATGTTAAGTATTATCCTTGCGTACGTATACGTTTAACATTTTTAATTGTTTAATTATGTTACAATTTGATTTATATTATCTTCTATTCTATGATTATAATACTTTGGTATAGTTGGATTTGATAATAATGATAAATGATTATTATTAGAATCGTAACAAGAGCACGTATATATTTGATTCTACTTATTTACATATGTACGTATTACTATTCCATGCACTTCGATCATTCCTGTATCGTATGTTCGATTTTCAAGTGGAAATGTCGAGAGAAACTACGGTGTATTCTTGTTGAAGAAGAGAAGGAAATTACGTGTTCGTCTTTTTGCACCTTCATAAATCGTGAACTTGTGTGAAATACACGCGAAAATAACAAGAGAGAGAAAAGAGAGAGAGAGTTAAAAAGTCGAAGGAAGAGAAAGAAGAAAGAGAGAAATGAGGAGAACAAAAAGTGGAACAGTTATTTTCCAGTCGTATATTTTCACATTTTTTATTAAATAATCAAAGGTATCAGCAATTTATTCGATAAAATACGATTTGTAAATGAATCATCAAATATTGCTCTGTTGTTTATTAGAAGATGAAGTACTTTTTGATTTATTTATACAATTATAAGAAAATATTACTTATCTCTTTAACCTGTTAATTTTGTTGCATCCTATTTTAAACGAAAAAAAATATAAAAAATAATAAAAATAAAATACAAAAACACGTATTTACGTTGGGTAGGAAAAATTAAGTAAATAAAAATAAATTAAAACAACATTCAACGTTATAGGTAGAGAAGAGGGGTAGTGGGAAGGTGATGTTCAATTCCCATTTCAACATTTCGTTCCTACACGTAACAGTTCGTCGCTAGTAGTATCTTGTAAATATTTTATCGATTCAGACACACGCGAGTGTGCAATTTTGTTTGTTTGTTTCAACTAGAACTTATCAATTCGTATCTTTTTTTAAAAATATATTCGAAAATAATATTTAATAACTGTTAATAACATAATATTAGTTAATTAATATTTACGTTGTATAGATTTTAATAAAAAATAAATATTTATCAAAAAAAGAGTTAATTCATTAAATAATATTTTTTTCTATTTACGATAGTTGAGATGTTGATGTTAGGGAAGACAGAAATCGATCTGGTATTTTCTACGTATTCATTGGGTGACACGTAAAAGTATCGAATACAAAACGTTAGGAGAATTTCAAATAAGGCATTAAATCATGCCGAGGAGTTTGAATAGAGAAAGAAAGAATGAAAGGAAGAGAGAGAGAGAGAGAGAGAGATTCGCCGAAAAGGCCCCACCCCATAGAACGTTCAGCACTATTGCTGTAAGCGTCTGATTTAGTATGCATACTGGGCCCGTGGAATAAAAGACGTATCTGACGGAGATAAAAGTGGAAATATCGAAGTACGCTATGAATAACGTCCAAACTGGATAGGTTTTACGTATCGAGCGTTGAAGGTATCAAGAAAGGAAGGAAGGAAGAAAGAAAAAAGAAGAAGAAGAAGAAAAAAGAAACGAAAAAAAAAGAAAATAGAATAGAAACAAGAAGAGGGAGGAGGAAAAAAGTAGTTGGAGTGTGCGTGCGTACGGACTAAAGAAAATGTGAGAATTCCGAGCAATCCTCGTTCGTTGGGAAGAGAGCTACAGGAAGTACAATAAATCTCTACTCACAGTTTTTTCGGATCAACCGAAAAAAAGAGAAAGAGAGAGAAAGAGAGAAAGAGAGAAAAAAGAAAACAAGAGAGAGAGAGAGAAAGAGTTGAAAGTAATATTCCAATAAAAGCTCCAAGCTCTGTTTGTTCGTAGTTGCGTGTACGAGTAGGAGCGTTAAGAAACTTCAGTATATGCTGTACTGGAAAGAGGGGGGGGGGGAGGATGGTTGGAGGGTGAGTACTTTTGCTAGTAAAAGAGTGCAAATGAACCGAATAGTGCTTTTTAACGAGTTTCCATGGGATAGGCCTGAGGTGGTAGGTAGCGTAAGCAGAAATAGGTAGTGGTAGGAAGTATTATTCTCAAGCTTACTCGTTAGTTTTTCATGGTACTTGTCTTTATAAGCTCGTTATTAAAAAACTGTTGTTGGGTTAGATGTTTAATAAGAATGTATTATCATTTATTACTTTCTTTTGTAGACCACTGATAATGATTTATCAAGAATAAGAGAAAGGAAAAGATTTCAATAACGTGTATAACTCTATATACGTACATTCAACGTATATCTTATCGAGAAGTTTCAGAATGTTCTTGAAACAAGAATATTTCTCTTTAACTGAAATACTGAAATACTACTCGTAGCTTGTGATAGTAATAATACCAAAGAGAGACACGTAGTATCTACCAAAAGCAAGGACGATGCTACAATCTACGTTTCAAAACGACAAAGAATATGAATATTCTGTGTGACTATGCTTTGAAAAATAAGAATAAGGAAGGAGGAGGAGGGGGGAGAAATGGTGTGGATTTTACGTGCAGGATGTATCTTAGGATTGACGTGCTCCTTATAAAGTGGAAGAGGGCTTGGTGAAAACGGATGCGGTACTGTCAGCAATGGGAGAGAGATGGGTGATGGTGGTGTAAGGGGGTAAAAGGGTAAGGGTAAGGGTAAAGGTAAGGGTTGAAAAGGAGAAGGAGAATGAGCAAGAAGAAGAGGTGAAGATGAAGGAAGATGGAGGAAGAGAGAAACTTGGCGTGAAGAGAAAGAGAATGAAAGAAGATGAGAGGTTGAGAGGAGAAGGTGGGAGGGAGGGATGGGGGTTGGAGCTTAGGGTAGAAGGTAGAAAGGCACGTCGCGGCTTCTGCCATGCTAGGAAGGTCGATTGTTCTCCGCAACCGACTGTGTCTCATTACTTCGAATTGGCTGGCCGTAGACAATGCCAGCGGATAATACGGTTATCCGGAAGATGGTTTTCAGCGGTCTTCTCTCGCGAAGCTCGTTTCTCCCTTTACACTCTTCTATCATATACTTTGGGGAATATATATTTTATATATTTTATATAAAATATAATATATATGTATATGTATATATATAAATCATCCTTTCCAAGCTATATGGGATAGAAGGAATGAGAACAAGAAAGTGAAAGATGGAGAAAAAGGAAGAACAGTTAGGGAGGATGCAGTTGAAGAGGTTTAAAAGACGAGAAACGGGGGAACTGGTAAAGAAAGAGAACAAAGAGAACGTTGACTGACAAGACAATGGGGATCAGCTTGCGCATAATCATTCCTGCTATCTCTCTCTCTCTCTCTCTCTCTTTTAGTGAGATAAAAATCGAAGATTCTTTAGTAGAAAATGGATTATTAAAATCTTGGATCCAATTTTAGGAAATTTTCTAATCACTTTTCGATCCTTCTCCTTTGCTTTTTAAGAGTTTGTTTTACTTATTTATTTTTTTTTTAAACGAAGGATATTTAGTTTCTGGTATAGTTTTTGCGTCGAGATAAATGTCATCGGGGAAGGAAAGATCGATGTGGTGTGGTAGGAGTTTGTTGGTTGGTTGGTTGGTTGGTTAATCGTTTGCTTTCCACGTCGATCGCAAAAGGAAGATAGTCCTGCGTTTGGATCGATATTAGGAGACATTGATACGCTAATATACGGACGCGACATCGCGTGCTGGTTATAATGCACGGTAGCAAATGCTATTCCGCTTGATATCGCCCACGACAACGTCTTGCCTCTTAGCTTGTATAAACGAGGGCACAATATTCGATGATTACACGCTGCGTCATAGGAAAACTAGAGAGTCTGTATCGAAAAATGTACATCAGGATTTTTGTATATTATTTATATCTACGTTAATCTTAGATCTATCATCTTGTTAGATAAGAATTTTGATAAGAAAAGCAAGATTAAGTATTATTTAATGTTTACTGGTTTAAAGGTAAACAATTACTATGAATATATTAATATTTAGAATATTATTATATCTAAATGAATCTTAAATTTAGTATGCGGGTTGGAATATGGATTTTTAGTAAGAATAGCAAGATCTGGTATTATTTAATGTGTACCAGTTTTAAGGTACACGTTTGAATTAAGTGATAATTAAGAGAACATTAAAATTTATAATGTCGTTATAATATTTAAATTAATACTAGGTTTATCATAGAATATTAATTTTGATAATAATAACAAAATCTGGTATCATTTAATGTATACTGGTTTAAGGTACACAATTAAGTGATTATTAAATGTTAGAATATTATTATATCTACATTAATCCTGGATTTAGGATGAAATATGAATTGTATAATAGTAAGAAAATCAAGATTAAGTATTATTTAATGTGTATTGATTAAAGTTACACAAGATAAGGTATTATTTAGTGTGTACTGGTTTAAGGTACACGGTGTAATTAAGTGATAGAGCAAAAGATATATCTATGGATTCAAAGCCAAAAGCCCTCTTTTCAAAAGAGTGATATCAGATTAGTAATAAAGTTTTCCTCTTTAATGCGACCCCCGTGTCTTCGAGAGTTTCGATTGTTCTTCTTTAACGTAAGACCCAAGTGACCTATCTCAATATGTCCTCGAGAGATAATGGTACTCTCAAGAATTTATATAGACGTGGTTATATAGCCGTTCTTAGAAGAATTAGACCAACCTAAAAGATATGTGCCAAAGGCATTGGCGCGAGCCAATTCCTTTTTACGATCTTTTTGTCTATATTATTTTACCATTAAAAATGATTTCACATTTTTTTCAACTACTTATATATTATTTATTTAAAAATTATATCACGATACGGATAATCCAAGTTTTATTATATCTTCTTCATGAAAATCATTTAAATGATCTGACAAAAATCAATAACACATTTTATAATATCAATAACCACATTTAAGATGAATTTTTTCTTACAAACGTTAAAATAATAAAAAATTAAAACACAGTCTAAATCTTTAACATCGCAAAGATAAAAAAAAAACGTAACGTTGACGTAGTATTTTTGTAAAATAAAACAAACTATACCATTGGGTGTGTTAAATGCTTATTTGAATGAAAAATAAAAATCCAAGATACCAAGTTAGAATTCTTCCATAGGCGTTATTAAAGTTTAATAAACAAAAGACTGGGGAATAGCTTATTCAGGTATATTCTAAAGAAATTCACAAGGGATGGGACCCGTTGATGAGATCGGAGGATCACGATGCCCTGAAGCATCGAGCTCCTACTTGGTTTAAGAGCAAAAGGGACCAAAGGAAAGAGAAAGAGAGTGGACAAGGGCCGACGGATTCCAAGTCCTCGAAACCATCTCGAGACGAACTGCTCGAGTACTCTCCGTTGCCTTCGTTTATCTTTGTGTAACTGTTTGTTCAACCACAAAGACAGACCATTTACTATAACGAGGAAAGACGAAAGTTTAAGAGTAGAAAAAGCTCTCAGGCTCATGCAAAAGGTTACGAAGATGACACGACAACGTTCAGCTTACTGCCTAGTTTTGTTTCTCAAAGTTCTCTCTTCTCTCTCCATTCTATTCTATTCTATTCTATTCTTATACTTTACTTTCTTTCTATTGTTCTCCCTCGTTAGTATACAATTATTTCTTTGTTATTTGCTAGATAAATCGTTATTTTTCCATTATCCTTTTCAACGTTGTATTCGTTAATTAATTCCCCCCCATTTATTGATTTCTTTCTTGATATTGAAGCTAAACAAGCAATATGATCTTCGATAGACGAATCATTATCTCAAATTGTTATTATTATTATATATTGTTATAAATTAACTAAACATTACAATTTATAATATTATTATATCTACATAAATCCTGGATTTAGCAATATGAAATGTAAATGTTGATATTGAAAAGAAAGAACAAATATTATTTAGCGTGTACTGGTTTAAAGTAAACATTTGAATGAAGTAATAATTAAATGAACGTTAATATTTTGATCTTATTTCTTATTATTTTTTTTTCTAAATATTATTCGCGAGGGGATTAGAAATCGTATTTAACAGAAATATTGGATTTTCTTTACAAGGACAGAACGTAAGAAGAAAAAGAAACGAATAAAGGGGAAAAGAAAGATTGTATTTTTTCCAATATCTTTGATCAGAACATTAAATAAAGGGAGTCAGAATTTATAATAAATAATGTCGGTATTATAAATGAATTCATATTAGGTATATCGATTATTGTAAAAAAGAAAACAAGAAGCAAAACTGTCGATATTTTTAAATAGCTACTTTAATAGAATTTGATTTTATAAGAAAAAAAAAGACCACGAAGAAGAAAAAAAAGTAAATGAATGGAAATACAAAAAAAGAAAAGAAAATTAACTACGAGTAATAACTGTTATTTATTGGGTCAGAACTTTGAATAAATGATCAGTATCAGTGAATTAAAATATCGATTATGTTATATAAACTCAATATCAATTTATAATCATAACGCAACCTTGACGCAATTAAAACTCAATTACGATACACCGATCATTTATTTAAAACTAATAAAATATCTATCAAAAATATACATACATACGCGTATATCGGTTCATTCACTTCAACGAAATTCTGATACATCAAAAAAAGGGGCTGGGGTAGGGGGAGAGAGAGAGAGTAGTTGATAAAAATACTGTATCGAATAAACAAAGAAGTGAAAATAAAAATGGAAAGTAAAGTTGGTCGTTTTAGAAATATCTATCAGGTAGAGTTTTCTTTCTCACGTACACGAGCCAAAAAATCGGTTTTAAAGGTAAAATGTCGAATCTAACTCGATCGCGTGTTCATTCGATTGAGTTAAACGTTCGTTCGGGGTATGAGACGATGGGAAGGGGAGGGAAGGAGGGTCCTTGATAGAGAAAGAAAAAGAGAAAGGGAAAGAGAATCCTTTTCTTAACCTCAAAATTGTCTTTTCCCGTTTACCGACATCTCCTCCTGGAATACGAGAGAGTTTCGAACGAATAGGAAAGGCAAGGGTAGCGTAGTGTAAGGGTTTGGAGAGTGGGTGTAAAAGGTGGAAGGTAACAGACGACGGGGTAAGGAGGTATTCCGTGGGATGCAATTTATCCTGTCGCATTAGATTCAAAATAATTGATCCCCCGGGCGGCCGTAGAATAGCGAGTCATTACTTCAGGACTGATGGGAACCCCCCCCCCCCATTCCTCTTGCCGCCCACACCCCTAACTCCCCCATCGCGAAGCCCGGCCTCGAGGAAAATAAAAACTCAGAGATCACTTGGTCTCGATGAAAAATTTGACGGGCTAGCATTGCCAAGTAGGAAAAGAAAGAAAGAGAGAGAGAGAGAGAAAAAGACAAAAATGGTTAGAAAATGGAAAGAAAGAGAAGTAAGAACTAGGAAGAGAAAGAAGGAAGGAAGGAAGGAAGGAAAAGAAACCTTCAGATCTTCTCCTTCCGGGAGAATGAGTTCTTTTCTAAGTTGCAACAGCGGCAAATTTGCTCGAAAGAAAAATATCGCTCGACTTTGCTACCCCACCATAGTGCTGGTACTATACTCGGGTATCACCGTTTAGTTTCCTTCTCTTTCTTATCCGTTCTATTCGTTTTCTACTAGTTGAGATTTCATGATCGGAAGGCAATTCTTTTTCTAACCAAATCGTTCGTGTTTTTCTTATTATGCTCTCGTATAGATATAGGTATATATATATATATATTCTTTCCCCCATTGAGATATATTATTTGTATATTCCAAATTGCGATTTAAATAATATAAAATACGAAGAATTTATCTAACAATAAGGAGTTGGGAAAGGTTCTACGAAAGGTAGTTGAAAATTCGGACTCGAGTTTGATCGGATCCGGGGTCGTGTCGGGAATCCCTAAAACTTTCTTTAAACCATAAATATATATATATATATTTTTTTTTCTGGGTATAGCTTGAGTTTCTTCCATTCGTGGTTTCTTCCAAATTCTGACATCTGATTATCTAAGAGAGGTAAACGGGGTGATATTTGAAATTTTCGATCAGTGGATCAAGGTAAAGAATTTTCTTCAGGTTTCTTTAGGTAGGTAAAAGCTCGAAAGTTTCTTGATACATTAACATATTTGGGTACCGATTATTTCTGATATATATTAAGTTAGTGGGAAAAAGAAAGTCAAATTTTCTTCGTTGAATTGTTGCCACAAATCTAAGATTTTTCTCTACCAACCCAATATATAATATATATATATATAAATAAATACTTACGTATTTCCAGGGAACAGACGTCAGGTCTCAATAGTAGAAGGAGCGCGCAAAAGCTGAGAATCATCGTCGGACGATAGTTCTTCTTCATGTTTTCCGAGGATAGTAGTGGCCTCATGAGATCGTAGAACAACCAACTGGAAAAAAAGACGATAACCATCATCTTAAATTCATGTCGTTTCGTTTGCTCTTTGTAAAATGTTCCTTTTTAAGGTATCGTCAGTGTTAAAAATAAAAAAAAAGAGAGATAGAGAGAGAGAGAGAGAGAAAGAGAGAGAAATAAATAGAAAGAAAGAGTCGAAGCTTAGCGCGTTGTAAAACTAAAAGTAAAAATGAGCTCGATTCGTCGGTTGCTCGTTGAGAGAAATACTTGAGGTAATAATACGCAAACGGTCGGAAACGTTCACCCTCTCTCTCTCTCTCTCTTATTCTCATTCTCTTTCTCTCTTTTCCTTGAAAACGTCGAGTTAGTAGGAAGGAATTTCACGAGAGACTTATTGTCCTATAAAATATTACGTTCCGGCCTTACCAGCCGCTACAGACAATTACCATAATTTTTTAATCGTCCTAAGTACGCGTCCTCCTCCTCCCCCTCCTCCACCCCTGCCCCGACATCGTTCACAATCATCCCCCGTATACAATGGGGAACAGTGTTTCGTCGCCGTAAATTGTTACGACTCTTGTGATCGTTCGTGAGATATTGTCTGCCTATCTCTCTCTCTCTCTCTCTCTCTTTCTCTCTATTTCGTTAAACTTTTCTTTTCCTGTTATTATATATTATATTTCTTTTGTAGAAAAGAACAAAAACAATATCTATCATATCTACTGTATTACTTCTTTATCTTTTATAATTGTATTTTCTTTTCTGTATTAACGGGTTTATATTCCGTAAAATAAAATGAAATAAAATATACGAGGAATCTGGTGGCGAGGGATTGAGGTTTGGTTATGGGGGATATATACAATCGGTAATATTATTTTCCAAAATTCGGTATTGCATGGAATATTTTGGAATACGGGGTTTTTGAGAACGTTGCTGGTAGATTCGAAAACAGGGATAATTTTCATAGCTGTAGAATCAACGTAAAATCCTACCATCGAGAAAGCTAGACTAGACTGGACTAGACTAGACTAGCGATTTCGAGTAGCTGAGAAAATAAAGTAAAAGCCGAGGAGGAGTACCTTGGAGAGACAGCAGGAAAGAGAAAGAGAGAGAAAGGAAGAAAAGGGTCACGAGGGTGCTATGTTGGCCTAATTGGACAGAGACTCGATTACGAGTAGGTCTTTTCGTGTTTCTTTAGGCGACACACGTAGTATATACTAGCACGTAGAGCAGAGTATACGAACTATCGAAGGCTGACCGGTCCTCTAGCTTCTTTGCCAAGAAAAAGGGACGTCCCGACGCGGTAGTTTTGCTCTTAAGTCGATTAAGCTCTTTTTAAAACCCCCCACCCTCCACCATCACCACAACCACTACCACCACCATCAGCTTGGGCATACTCCTCCCTCGAGGTTGCTACGCCTTTCCATTGGTGGAAAATCGTGTCGTCGTTTCTATTTTACTCCATTTACGACTAATACTAATTTTTTTCTACAAATATATATATAGTGTATGTTTAATTATGCCACGATGATATATGTATGAATATATTTTCTCTTCCTTCCTCGTTAAATTAAAAAAGTATTTTCATTTTTACATCACAGGTGTATTATAATTTATAAGATTTTATTATCGTGGTATATAACGCATGTTCGATTCGGATTATGTAAATTTTTGTTTTAATTATCATGTCGGTCTAATTCCTCATGCAATTGTATTCGTCATGTATAAATATGCACATACATATGTATATACGGAAACGGTGGTGAACTTTGAAATATACTTTTTTTTATTTTTTATTTTTTCTTTGTTTTATTTTTTTCTGTATTTCCGATATATATATATATAAAACGCAAACTCTTTTTCGAATATTTGAATTTTATTCATTGTACCGATTGTATAAATGCTCTTAATTATCGTAGCTTAATATATAATATCATATATTTGTTTAAAATATCGCAATAAGAATATTTCATCGAACGCGAAAAAGCACTTTAATTAAACATTTTAACTTTGAACAATTCCAAACGTCTGTTCCATTTAACTGTCGAAAGAGAGAGAGAGAGAGAGAGAGAGTAAAAGAAAGAGAAAGAAAAAGAGAGAGAGTATATTTTTGACGCAATGACACAGAATCGATCGGATTTTTATATCCATTTCGATAACGTTTTATTTTTCTCTTTCTTTTCTTCTTTCAACCCAATTAATCGGATTGTTTAAAATAAAAATTAATATGATTCCCTAACGATTTGAAATGTAAAATAATTTAAGATTATCTATATAAATAAATCAATTAATAATTATGTATATAACAAAATAATAAATCGAAGAAAAATAATTATTGAAAATATACCAAGTAAGATTTAGAAAGTAGTTTACAGTAATAACCATTTAACATGATACTGGATTTGTTACCACTACTCGGCACTAGAAGAATTAGCTTGATCATGATTACGTATTCCCGATCAATCGAGCCTAGCTCCAAATCGGTCCATAACCATCCATTACCGTCTGCCTATGGTTTCTGTGATTAATGATCCATTCCGAAGTCCGGTAAACGCACTCGCGAATCTCCATACACATTCACGAGAATGTACACCTTTAATGCATTTCAATAAAACCACGATAAACGATTCGTCTCTCTCACTCTCTCTCTCGGTACTCTGTTTATCTAATGTTGTTATCATTTCGATGATAATGATCAAAAGATACTAAAACGTTTCCATTTCCTCCTTCCCATTCTCACCTTTTTCTCTCATAGACTCTCTCTCTTCTCATTTCTCGGTATCGATAATAATAATAATAATAATAATAATTAATAATAATAATAATAGTAATAATCATCATCATCATCATTATACCAGGAATATGAAATTTTTATAAAATCAACACTATTAATTTAAATTACAGGATAAGGTTAAGTTAATTCAATTTCAACGTTCGTAATCTTTGCCACGAGGATCAGTGAATTTTGTATTATTATTATTATTATTTTTCTTTCTTCTCTTTTTGTTTTCATTCTACTTTGATAGATAATTGAACTTTTCTGTCGAACTGTAGATGATCGAAAAACGGAATGCTGGTGCTCATGGGTAAACCGCAACACTGCTGTCGAATAGCATCGTTCTGAGGATCCTCTTGTTATCTCTCTTTCTCTCTCTCATTCTCTTTCTATCACGTTTCTCTTGCCGATATTTAACCCGGAGCAGAGACCACGGAAGAAATGGAAATGTAGTTTGCATGTAACGTGAAACAATGCGAAAACGGGATTCAATGAGACGTGAAATGTGTTACCGTTTCGAGTAATTCGTAATAGGAGAAGAATGTTAAATGAATCTTTCCCTACGATTAATACGTTCATTAAAGATTTATTTATTTCATTAAATAATAAGATATCAAGTTTTTTTTTTTCTTCGGTATTTTTAATTTCATTTCAGTTGTTCAGTTTCAGTAATTCTGAGGGTTGAGAGATCGTATATTTACGATGATGTTTCGTGAGTAATTATTGTGGTGTATTACGAATTAAAATAGTGACTTTTCTTTCAAGACAAAATTCTGTATTTTAAATAAAAATCTTTGCGGGGGGAGAGATGAAAGTTTAAAAAAACGAAGGTAGAAAAATTTTCAAAAATAAAACTTTAGAGGAATAAATTTATGAAGTAATTTGCCAACTTATTAAAGAAGGTTAAATTGTTTCTTAAGTTTACTTAAATTCTGTCGATAACCGGTGGGATAATAAATTATACGTACAGATTTAAATTATAAATCAACTTCTTTTCTTTTTAAAAAGATATCAGCATGTAATATATTTGCTTTTATATAAAATGGATGATGATTTTTTATTTCGTTTGTTTGTCTCTCTTTCTCTCGTAGAATTAATTGAAAATGTATAAAATTTGTTCACAGTAAATGATGGTAATGTAAAAATACGAGAAGATAAAAAATTAAAAATAGAAAAAAATATAAGAAAAGTCTATGGCAGACTCCTTTTGGAGCAATAAATTATAAAAAATCATTTGCCATCTTATTAGGAAGGTAAATTGCTTTTTAAGTATTACCTACATCCTGTCGATATCAGAGGAGCTCGTTAATTTCTGCAGCCACATTTTCGCGTAAACGTGTGTGAGTTTCGATTTCGCGGTTGGAAGCAGCTTTTCGTGATCGAGGAAAAGCGCAAAAGCGACGTATAGGTATAATCAGAGGGCCGTTTAAAACGGCCGAACGTTCTTTTCATCTTTCTTTTCATCATTTCATCTTTTCATCATTTAATACCTCCTCAGGTTGCAGGTTACTTCCTGGAACTCGCGTTCATATGTTCTTTAATGCAAGTTCACTGACAACACCGATCCCCAGTGTATTTTATATTTTGAGTTATTTTAGTTTTACAATTTTTTCATTCCTAATATTACTAATCGTAAAATTACAATTTTCAATAAATGCTTTTAATTTTATTACCATTTCTATCTTTTCTTTTTTTCGAGAGAGAGAGAGAGAAAGAAAGAGAGAGGGAAATCCCTTTTTATTCGATACAAATATTCGATACGTCAAATATTAAATTTCCCGATTTAATTAAGAATTTTGATTATATCGACAGAGTTCTATATATAATAACCCATACGTTTTTAATTTCCTTTTCTTTTTTATTTCAACCATAATTCCACGATATAATATATATAGTAAATTTTATTATTTCAATTAATTGCCATACTCCAAACGTATTGTAAATAAACAGAATTATATTGAATCTTAAATATGTTGATATTTTCATATATATATAGAAATTTGCGTTATTACGTTTGATTATTTACAATAAATATATTAACGATTATTTTAATGTAATACTTATTATTTTCCAATTCGTTAATACAGGTTTATTTATCGTGAATGAATTAATAAAATATAGGGAATATAGTCCCTGCATCTCCAGCGCTAATCGCGTTAAAAGGTATTGTCGAATCTGTGGTGAAAACGATGGGAACAAATATCATCGTCATCGAAATACCACACATGTGTCACTTTCGTTCTAACGAGTACGCGATTATGGGATGAGATCGATGATCATATACATGTATACGTATACATATAACAAGTATACAGCTATTTACGTATTATACATATTTAACAAAATTATTCGACGAAATTTGTTCAAAATTTCATTCATATTCTTCATATTTCTTTTAAATAGTTTTATTAATAATTTAAGGTAATTAGATTTACTGGACCTAAGATTTAAACCTAGAGAGTGGTAGTCCTCCCTATTTTTTCTGGACAACTACCTCAACCATTAAGATTTCCTAAGGGAACAGTCTCAATCACTCTTCCCACAAATTCCTATTTTATTAAAATGAAGACGTTCACTCTTTCATACTCATCGATTTTATAACATCTTAAAAACCTCAAAAAATCTTCTTTTTAAACCTTCTTCCTTCTTCTCATTTATAAATTTTGAAGGTATATCGGAACACTTAAGGGTGGTCCCTTTTCTAATTCTCCTTGGCTTTTAATTTTCAGTGTCCTGGATGCTTAACATCTCTGCCAGTTTTTCCTGAGTAGTCTTCCCCTCCACCCCTTATTTCGATCGCTATACTAACGTCGTCTTTAGCCTTTTCTAAAGAGAGTTCTTATTCTTTAATTAATTTTTCACGTATTATTGATGCACAATTTTTAGGTTCTTAACAATAATATTGCTAGCCCTTCACAATCCTGGTTAAGCTCCCTATTTTTAGATTTCATAAAAAAATCAAGTCGTAAGTTTGTAAAAATTCACTGGAACTCGAAACCAGGGTTTTCCAAAATTGTTGAGCAACTGTTTTAACTAATTGAGATATTTAAAGCTTGTCGATCAATCTTTCAACGAATGCTAATTTATACGCAATGATGTTCGTTCATACACATATACAAATATGATATATGAAAAGATATTCATGCAAAGTTAGGAATTTCAATGTACAGTACGCACATACGTTTGAAACTTCGTCATGGATATCGCCATGGAGTGAAAACTTTTCCTTTTTTTTTCTTTTTTTTTTTTGCACCCGGAAAGCGATGAAATGTTTTAAACGAAATGATAAATGTATTCTCTTGGGTACAACGTGTTCTGACAAAAAATGAAAATGACAATGAGCTTTTTGTCAAGCGAACAAATTCTGCTATCCCAAGTGTAATGACGTCGAGTAGTAAAATGCCAGAACTCTCTCTTCTTCTTTTTTACTATTATTATTATTATTATTTTTTTATTTGTACATATTTCTGTTTTTTTTTTATTTGTTTATTCTAAACCGATCGTTGTCACGGTGTCTTTTGTCTCTTTTTTTTTTTATATTCTCTCTTCCTCTCTCTGTCTTTTTTTTCCTATTTTTTTGTTTTAAATGATTATAAAATATGCGTAGGGGATATTAATTTACGGTTTATTCTACGCAGTTTAATATTACATGTAATAACAGATTAACCAATTAAAAAGTATCGACAGAGTCGACGGATTTAGTTTCTTATTTTTGAAACGAAAAAAGAAAACAATCAAACAACACGGTGTTTCGCGTTAAATTATTGTTTAATGCTATTACGATATTTAAATGACTTTTTCAACTCGTAATATAGTTCTCTTCCATTGTACGGGTCTTAAAAAAATAATATTTCAAATTAACGTGATTCACTTTTTCTCTCTCTCACTCTGGAAGGTATTCATTAAAGTAATTGAGATGTATAAAAATTTGACAAAGGTAGGAACACGGAGAACGATTACGATACATGCATACATAGTTATATCTACCTAGGAGATATAACGTTTTACACGTTAAACGGATTTTATGCAATTTCTCGTCGAATTCGTTCCTGTAACGTTACAACATTTTTCCCCGTGAGAATACTCGCTCGAACGAAGACGGTTATCGATTTCTTCTTCTACGGCCACATTATCTATGCATAGCATTTATATCACACCTACGAACTTATACACAAATACTCAGAAAACCCTTAACAAACGTACACGTACACACATTCACAGACATACACACTTGCATACGCACGAGCGTATTACCTGTGTACGTGTCAGAGACACGTTTATTTTTATTTTCTCGCACGAATATAGGTACAAGAGTGTGAGAGAGAGAGGTTGGTTTTTTTCTTTTTTAAACTCGTGTACTTGCAAAAACGTAGCGTGGTAGTACGTTGTTTATCGTGCAACGAATCGCTCTATTATCCTATTGTATCATTAAAGGGATATCGTTCGTTTATCTTCAGCTTCGTTATTACCCTCGACGAAAGTTCCTGGTTGTTCTTACCTGCCAAACGAAACGCGTTTATCCTATATATATATATATATGTACAATATATAATATATGAATATATACCTTGAACTTTATTTAATTATTAAAACATCTATTTGTTCAGTCGTCGAACGATCCGCATTTACTTTATTTACTTTAACGACCTAATTTATATTACAGAATATTCTATCATGGGATAGAAATAGATTTTCGTTAAACGTACGCTGAGATAAAAAGACAGAAAAATAAGAGAAACCTTACAACTAGCTTACTCGCGTGAATATATTAAGATATTTTAAACAACATCGTGATCAATTTCGTTAGCAATTAAATCATACGAATCGTGTTTGCGCGAAACTTTGAAAATCACTGAAAATTTATCTTTTTTAATTGTCAGAGAAGAATATGTTTGGGAATGTTATTTGATTTCAACGCGTTTTCTCGTAGAGGAATAAAAAAAAAAGAACATTTCTCTCTCTTTCTCTCTCTCTTTATCTCACACATACTCATATACACGTACACATTAATTTTGTTTCGCTATCAACGATAATCAAAGTCACAACATACGCTTATTAACGTTGTCGTCGTAGTAGTAGTCGGGACAATCTATCCTATTATCATTCGGTTATTTCTCAGCAGTATTCTAATAACTCAACGTTCGTTCGTTTTCTTTTTTATCTTTTTTTTTTTTGTTTTTTATTTTTCCCTGGTGTGAATGCATTCGACGCCATTTTGATGGTGTCACGAAATCCCTATCATAACCCCGAAGAGTGATGCGAGCAACGAATGAACGAACCAACGAACGAACGAACGAACGAACGAACGAACGAGTTAGGTAGCTAGCCAGCTAGATAGGTTGCTAGCTAGCTAGCTGGCTAGCTGGCTACTACCTAGCATTGGTCAGTGATATCCAACTGAAATCGGTGAGCGATGCGAAATCGTGTCCCCATCGTACATTTAACGATACGTTCGACGCGTCATGCAGCTGCCGGTTTGCCATTTGCAGGAAGTAGAGCGAATACGTTAACGTTCGGCTGCGGCCGGCTGGCTTGTGACAGGGCAGAATTTCGCGTTGTATGCTACTACGCGTAGTAGATAGATGTATAGATAGAAAGAGAGACATACAGAGTCAGAGTGAGTGAGTTAGAGTGAGTGAATGAGTGAGAGAGAGAAACTGGTGGGAAGGGTGATCGGTGGAGGGGGAGGATCGGGGGGTCACAAGGGGAGAGAATGAGAGAATGAGAGAATGAAATAGAGTGAGAGGGAAACATACTGCCTACGGCGGCCATTACGGTGATAAGATATCAGAAACGCTTTATACCGTCCGTATTCTTCTGGGTTTTACCTTTTATATATCCCCCCCTAGCCCATTCCGAAGTTTTCTTCTTAGCTAGTTTATGCTTGTCTCCTTCGGCGATACAAGTAGAGAGGACGGATTTTCTTTTAAGATGTTAAAAGATCTACGAGGGCTATTGAATAGAAATGTTTCTCAAAGAATTTCACTTGGAATTTTCGTAAGAGTTGCACGAGGGTAGGAGAGTAAAGAAAAAAAGTAAAGAAGAAAAATAATAGGACTCGGTTTACGGTTGATGCAAATAAAATTACAATTATGGTTGAGATTTATAATAGGACTTGGTTAATGGTTAATGCAAATAAAATGACAATTACGGTTGAGATTTTGTTATCTTCTTTAGTTAGCTTTTTTTCTTTTTTATACAATGAATGTATTTTTTATTTTAACGCGCGTTATTAATAAGTTAGATGTATATTATGTATGTATGACTATCATAGATTTATCAGATCGTATGACAGATTATACATTTGTTAGTTACTTATGGCAAGATACGATTTATGTAACTAGATATTATTTTCTTTTTCTCTTTTTTTTTATCATTTTCTCGATTCCATTGTTTTATAGTTAAAGGAGATAGAGAGTTTAGTTTTGAAAGAATTGAAATTGTATTCTCCGGATCGAATTAAAACGTGATATGAACCTCGAACGGAGTACGTACGTTGGCAAATATTGAGATTAGGTTGAAAAGAGAGAATTTGTGTATGCGTGTCTGTGTGTGTGTGTGTGTGTGCGTATTGGATAAAAGAGAGAATATATTTTGTAGTGGTATTTCGTTTTTCTTTTACAGAACAAGAAACGTTTAGTAAAATGTTGGGTATGGGAGATCGAGCTACAAAAAAATGAAAAAGCGAAAGAGAAAAAGAGAGAGAGAGAGAGAGTGGTATGATAAGAAAAAGTGGTAGAGGAAGAAGAGGTAACAATGTTGGTAAAATGTGCCGCGTTTCTCATATCTTATCATAATGAGCGTTTCGTAGCGAGAGAAAATTTGCTCCCTCTTGAAATGGTCCTGGACCATGATGCTCCTTGTCGAAACGGTTTACGTAACTTCCGCCATTTTAGATCTCACTCTTGACAATTGTTTCCCCTTTGCTTTTTTTCTCTCTCCATTTTCCATTATTCCCGTTATTTTGTTATATATTTATTTGATTTTGTTATATCTTATTGTTGTTGTTAGAACGGTAACGAGTATTACGTAAAAAGAAAAAACAAAAATAAAGAAATTGGAAGGGAATTTGTCGAAACACCAAATTTCTGTTATTCCAGTTAGATAAATATTTTGTTTGTTTGTTTATTGTGTAGTTTCTGTGTATATGTAAATATTAAGAGATGGTACAATCACCATCTAAACTACGGGCTCGGAAAGTTTGTTGATTAAAAAATATCGGATACTCGAATGTTGTTTTATTCGTTGACAAATTATCGGCTCGCGAATTGACTCGTTCCGATCGAAACTTGAACTAGATTGGACCGATCCAATCTTAAGCTTTGATATTCCTAATTTTTGGTTTAACCTGAACTACTTTTATTAAATTCAGCTACATATTTTCTTTCTTTCAACAGTAATAATGATTCTCAACAGATTCCAAAGTTTTTGATTAAAAAATCCTAAAATTTCTTTTCACGATCCTAAATAATAAGTTTCCAAGTAACGGAAATGCAACTTATGAAAGAAGAAGTATGTAAAAGTTTTTCTAGTTGAGTGAAAACGTTCGATAAAATGTTACTTAAGCTATCTCAAGAGAGAGAAAGAGAAAGAGAGAGAGAGAAATAGAGAAAGGGAGAGCATTCTATTTTTGGTTGTAAAGATTGCATCTGAATTGGAAGTAGTCGCTCACTGTCAGAGCTTTTCTGTTGAGGCAATTACTTTTAAACATGGTAGTTTTAACATCTAACGTGAATTTTTCGTGCGCAAAGTATATTTCGTTCCTTAAATAGAATATTACTGATTTTTCATTTTTTCCCTGATTTTTTTTTTAATTTTTAATTTTTCTCCTACGACGATATCAACCCCGATCGAAAAGTTGGAAAATTTAAAAGACTTCGTAAAAAAATAAAGCCGAACAATTAACTTTTCCCAATCGATTATAGTTTCATGACGAAGATTAATTTGTTTTTTTTTTTTCCTAAAAATATACGTAAGTATATTTTTTATATTATAGATGACGAGGTAAGGTGGGTAAAGGTTGTTGGGAATTTGAGTCATAAAGGGGATAGGGGATAGGGGATGGAGTGAGGGTGAGAGGTGAGGGGTGGTGACGAAAGGATGGCGGAAAGTTAATCGCAAGACCTAATAATCCGCGACCGTCTACTCATTTAGCGATAAGATTATGCCGACAAACTAGACGTTCCGCCTCGTTGGAGAATTCCGTGAAGGTACGCGGGGTTTGCACTGATTGGATATAAGATCTAGTTTTAAGGATGGAAGAGAGAGAGAGAGAGAGAGAGAGAGAGAGAGAGAGAGAGGAAGAAGATTATCGTTTAGCGTGTAGCTAGTATATGTAGGCCAGCAGAATTAATAGGAGGGGAATGAAAGTTTACCTGGATGAGGTTCCTTAATCTTTAACGTTTCTCATACTCGATCTTACTGGGCAAGAAATGAGACTAGGAACCATTTTCTTAAGTTACTCATGCTTCATTTGACGTCGATGAGTTTAATTTACTCTTTCAGATTTAACACGTATTTTTATTGTAACCAGATACAGATAGATTTTATTTTTATCTTTTTTCTTATATTATGTTGTTCTTTTCTTATTAGGGATTTAAAATTGACACATTTTTTTTTATCTCCTTCCAACAAATCTGTGAAATTTTAGTAACATAATTTTGTTTTTCTCCTAGCAAAATACTTCTTCATTTTTTTTAATATTACCTTAGGAATGAAGTAATAATAATAATAATCATAATAATACATGTATACGAAAATATAAGTTTACAAATGAAAGTATTATAGTATATTCCTAGAGCTCAAAATGGGCGGGAGGGGGAAGGAGTATCATATATATTATCTTTCTACTATACTTACATTAGATGCATTCTCCTGTTACATAACATTGGATACAACAGAAATCCTATACTCATATACGAAGGCTTTTCTTGCCCAACTGCTAAGATTTTTTTTACAAGCGTCATATGGTTTGTAGTATCAAGTTATACTCGTAGATTTGTAAAAAGTAAAAGAAAATATAAAAGAAAAGAAGAGACGATCAGAGAGAGAGAAAGAGAGGAAAAATGTTTTTGCGAGAGATGATTGAAATTTTTTTTTCTTTCCGTATACATATTTATAAAAAAAAAAAAAACAGGGATATACAGAGGGTTTTTAATATTAAAAAATCTCGGATTTTTATTCAAGCGTATTTAAAACCTCAAGGAATTTAAAACTTCCACTAAAGGGGATCGGCAGGAGGGAGAGTATAATTTTCTACAATTTCTTTTTAAGATCACGAAAACTTTCTTTCGTATTGTCTTTATCTTATCTCTTAAATACCAATTCGAAAATAATAGTTTTAGATTATCGAAGAATCGTTCGAGGATAGATATATGCACTGTTACGTATTATATTTCTTAAAATGATTCACGAATATTATTCATTTTTCTTGAACCATCTCTACGTACTCCATAAAACTTGTTAGAAAAATACTTAAATACATTTTATCTTTGAAATAGTATAAGTGGGATATAGTTTGATGTTGGTAAAAGACAGAAGAAGAACTAAAGGTAGAGAATGTGGAAAAGAGAGAAATGGTAGTAAGAAAGGGGGGATTAGGCCAAAACTAGCTAGAGATGCGAATGGGGATGAAAAAAGAGAAGAGGAAGAGGAATAAAGAGAAAGAGAAGATGATAGGGAGGTTCGGTTAGTGGTGTTGGGAATAGAAGTGGTTAGGTGAGGAAGAGCAGAAGCTCGTACCTCTAACGGTGGTAGAAATTGGGAACAAGGGGAACAGGGGAAGAAAGGGAAAAATGGGAATGGGAATGGGAATGGGAAGGGAAGAAACGAGAACGCGATTCCACGCAATGCATTTCGGTCAGAAGCGGCTTTTGAAATACTGACGCTTCGTCGGTTCTCTTTGGGTGCATTCCTCGAGTGGCATTATCGTCGCTGTAGTTACGAGTACATATCCTGGTGGTGCTTTTCCTAGTTGCAAGCTTCCAGAGTTTCGACTTTTCTGACGTTTCATTCGCGCCAAGTGGCCATCCGTTGGCATATAACGCGTAGGAAAACGGGGTGGCACCCACTACTACTGGGCTCTTTTTTTTTAAGGACCACTCGGTGTTAAAAGTCCACTGCTTTCCCCTCTTTTTCCTCATCTCAACCCCCCTCCTATTCTCCTTCCACTGTGTTACTTACTACTACTCAAGGAGAGGAATCAAGATTCGTTCTCTTTTTCTTTCTTTCTCTTCAAACTTAGGTGCCCCTTTTTTTTCTTTTTTTTTTTTTCTTGTTTCAGTATTTTTTCCTTTTCTCCTTCTTACTCTTACTCAGCTTGTTCCTTTCTTTCTTTCTTTCTTTCATTCTCGTACATTTTGATATACGCGAAAGTATAAGTAGACAAGTGTGATCTCTATTTGCCTCTTATTTTTTTCCTTGCTTTTTACATTTCCGTCAAACTTTTAGTCCATTTCCTTCCCCGATGTCGTATTGCATTCTCTTTTGCAATAATATTATGTTTTTTTTTAGCAATTAAAAACTGGAAAGGATTTTTGTCGGATGTTATCGAATTAATATTTGATTTTATTCGAAATGTTTTTGTTGTTGTTTAAGAGGATATTGGAATACGCATATGGTACAATTAAGCGCGTTTAAAATGTGTCATTTGTTAATTGGATAAGCAAAAGTATTTAAGCGTATTTTCGTTTGGAAAATTTCTTTCCTATCGTATCTTTCCTTTTTCGTACGAATCTCGCAGATGAGTAGCATGAAAGAGGACGGAAAACGCATCTCTGCGATTATGACGATATGACGATGCGCTATGGGAATGGAGGACGTTAACATCGGTCGTTTATCGTTTATCCAAGATTATTTCTGTTCGATCGAGCAGAGAGGAGCTTTCGCCCAGCTCAGCTGCCAGCCAGCCTTGTTATTCGCCTCTACGCACATAACCGATATGGTAAATAATGTATAAGAAAAAATAAATGTTACACACCTGAAAAATAGCATCGTAAGCTTCATCTCATTATAGATCATATTTAAAATATTACATAATCTTTTATTTAGACATTTCGACGCGAATACTTTTTATTAAGGGATTTTTCTTTTTTTAGACATATCTTTTTTAAGCACAGAATTAACGTCAGGGTCGAATCAAAGGTGAATTAAGGTATGATCCTTTATGAGTTACATGTTCAGGGCACTGTTCAATCAAAGGATACCCCTCTTTTTTTCTGGAAAAATTGTAGAATAAGTTAGTTCAAATTAATCCAAACTATGGATGAGTTGATACCAAATATTGCGTTAGTTCAGGGTCCCCAAAGTTAACATCCTTTGTAAACAAGTTTCGCGTTACTTTCATTTTTTATATTTAGGGTTATGAGTTTCTCAAAAGGTACTTTACAGTAAAGATTTGAAATTCATATGTGTATACGATTATATGCTTATCCTATGTTTATATATATTCTCGTTTGTGAGCATGAGTCTCGAGATACCTACGTGCTTTTGTCAAACACACGTTATCTATCGAAATCATCGATATAGCACGCTCGTCGATTTCCCCAGTAACACACTATCAATAAATATAATATATATATACACACATACACATACACACATATATATATATATATATATATTTGTACGAGTAGATACATTTACATGTAGAAACATGGGAGGAATATATGAAAATATAGAATAGAACAGGCGTATTCCTCTGAATGCTAAATATGTTCGTATTTAATAATAATAAATGATTCCGATCGATTGTGATAGTCGAGAACCCGTTTAAATGCATTTATTTTGCTCGAATGGATAACGTAGGAGAAAGAGAGACACAGAAAGAAAGAAAGAAAGAAAGGGATAGAAATGTAGATGAACGTGTATACCGCGAGCTGTTACTCTAAACCGATTGGTTAAACGTGCTTGGGCGCGCTTGCGCGTATTCTCAGGGAACAGAGAGTTAGGGGACACGCGCGCTTTATTAATTTCATATCTCGAGAGGAGACGCGGAGAGCACAGCTGCGGCAACGATAGTCGGTAACCCCATCAATTTAAGCGCGGTGGGAGGATGAAATGTTTACGTACGACCGAACTCCCATTTGTTACGCGATAAAGTATCAGTTACGTCCAATGGTGAGGAGAAGCGAAAGACCTTTCTTCCTTTTTTTTTTTTTTTCGAACACCCTCATTGTAAAGAAGAACTTTGTTAATGCGGTTTGTACAATTTATTAGATTCTCTCTTTTTTTCCTTTTTTTTTTTTTATCCGATAGCTCTAAGACGAAAACAAATTATTTATGAAAACGAGGTTGAGGAAAAATGTCTAAAGAAAAAAAATGTAACTAACTCTGGTTCTTTTTTTTTTTTCTTTTTAAAGTGTATAATATAAAAATGGTTAGAGTAAAAATCCAAGATTACGTTTTAATCTCTCGAAAATATTTAACTTTCTGAACTTATACAAATCTTTGGAGAGGATTCATTTTAATGAATTCTAGCGTAAAGTCAAGTATTATTATTTCAGAAGAATTTCTTTATATCTCGTATTAATTTATATCAGTTTTAGTATAATACGTATCCCTTTTTTCGGAATAGCGTGCTTCAAAGATATTACCAAGAATTTTTTTAAGTAGTTTTACATACTTTCGAGTTTAGAGGTAAGAAGAGAGATAACGGAGAAAGAGAATAAGGGTAAAAAATTTGGGATAGTATTAAAAATATAAAAACGATGGTAGAGTATGACAAGGAGTATCGTAGCTACCAGAAAAGTGAAAGAAAAATCGAAAGAAATAAATAAATAAAGAAAATAAAATAAAGAAAAGAAAGAAAGGGATACTTTTTCTGGTGGCCCACTTTTCACGGCAATACAAACACGGGGATCGAGAGTTGGAGGTTGAGGGGGTTGGGAATGGGGAAATGGGACGAGGTGAAAACGGGGATGGGTCGAATTAGGGATGGTGGTGGTGGTGGTGTTGGGGGAGGGGAGCCGCAGGATCAAAGAGTCCTCTGGAACCTACCACCACCACCACCACCATTACCATCACCATCACCACCACCACTACCACTTCCACCACCAGTCAGGTTCGGTTCTCCGCGGTTAACTCAACGGCAGGGTTGTGGGTGGTCTGCCNATTAATTTAGTTTTATTGAATAAGGTACTTCGTTTAGTTAGCTAATCACATTTACTTGCTCTACTAGGATAGATGATAAATTGTACAAAAATCAGAAATAATCGTGAAAATATTAAACCCACAATTAAAAAGCTTTTCCCTATTTGAAAGAAAAAAACACTATTCGTTTATACTAGATCATTGTGAAACTACATCTCTATTACGTCACTTATTTAAAACGTACTCCTCCTCCTCCTCAACCTCCTCCTCTTTCACCACCATCCACGGGGGCCTGTTGATCGCACGATAATTCACTTTGTGCCGCAGGGTAAATGAAAATTAGCGGGATCCCATTGTTCCGCGTCCGACCAGAAAAACGAGTTTTTGCATTGACTCGATAACGAGAGTTCGAGAGAATAACGAGGGTAGATTGTGGGTTTGAGAAAAAAAGGAGGGTGGGCTAGGGAGGAAGGTGGAGGGATGGAGAGATGAAACATTTCGCGCGCTCACTTCAGAGATTCTAGATTAATTTAACAAAAGGTAACTTCCTCCTCCCCCCTTCCTCCCTTTTAGAGAGAGAGAAAGAAAGAGTAACACTTTTTACATGTAATTGGAAGAAAACATTGCGAATGTTGTTTCGTGCGTGAAAGTCAACAGTGGTAGTTCGTATATTTGTTGAATTAATACAAAAGGGGAATTGTTTTAGAAAATTATTATTTTTCTTATTCATTTCATCATAATTTGATATCGGTATATATATATATTAGAAAGAAACTATTTGTCTCGTTTGAAAATAATATTTGTACGAATTCTTCGTTCGTTACAATTATCAGACTTCGCCATTAATTCCATGATCAGTTACAATCCTTTTCTATGTTCTTAGAAATACGGTGAAAATAAATCCAACTATTTTTCAGGAACTTTAGTTCCATAAATAAACGCGTCTAACCGTTATTCATCTTAAGAAGTAAATTTAGGATCACAATATTTGCGCTTAGCTATATTGCGAGAATACTCCTAGTACAAACATCAGTTCATTATCGAGTTTTCATTTTTGTTTTGTTCGTACGCGTTGCATTACACGATTAAATTAGAAAGTACATATTTCTTTCATAGAGTAATAAAATAATTTGAACAGTCTCCGCAGTTTGTTTTTGGGTAAAAAGAAAAATAAGAGAAAAGGAAGAAGGAAGAGAGTGTTGGGGGCGACTTGGGACTGGGGGTTGGGGGAAGGAAAGAAAGATGAAAACTATACAAACAACAATAAAAGCTGTGACACATAGGAATGGTACATAACTTACTTTTAGTTAGATTTGTGTCAGACATTTAATACATATACGAACAGTATACCTCCTCCTCCTTCTCTCCTTTCTTTCCCCAGTTACTGGGTCACACAGGTAAAATGTTCATAGAGAAAGTAATGCGCAAGTACTAATACCGTGTTTGGTGACAGCTTTAATTCGAAGAGAAGGAGTCTAAAGGGCATAAGGGGGTAAGGAAGAAACGCCGTGTCTTATGGGAATAAAGCGGCAGTTAAATGTACTTAATATCCAACTGGGAAAACGCGACGAAGTAGTCGACGAAAGTTTAACTCGATGCACACTACTACTACGAGAACCGGCAACTGCTTCTTCCACGTTCAACTTCTATCCACTTATCTTTCTCTTTTACTCATTCACTAACTCATTCAGTCTTTATACCATTTTTTCCTTTCTCTTTCTCGTTACGTTTCTTACTCATTTACTCGCTCATTCACAATCAGTCATCACATTCTCTTTCTTACTTTTTTTTTAAATGCAAACATAGCACATGATCAGTCCTCTTTTGTAAGAAAATTAACTTAAGCGTTAAATAAGAACTCTGCATAGTAAAACAATGTTTTTTCTAACGAGTATTGCTTGTAGTTTTGGATTATTGGATTGTCACATGGATTGTCACATGGATGTCGGATATATCCGACGCTCGTATTGAAAAGGTTTAAATTCTTATGTTAGTCACTCGTTGAAAGTTAGAGCAATGTTTTCCGATTAGATCTATCAATCGATCGATTCTACAATCTGAAACTCACAAACGAAACGCTTTTAAAATTCCACGCACGAACGATTGCGAGCCACTAGTTTTCCTTCGTTAGCTAAGAATTATATGCGCCGTAAAGAAAGAAAAAGAAGAAAACGAAGAAAGAAGAAAGGAGAAGAAAAGAGAAATTGGCCATATTCCAAGCGAAAAATCTCTATCGCCAAGAAATCGAAGCCAAACGGAAATAAAAGCGGAATCACTCGATCGAACAATCGTTCGATTAGAAACGCCTTTTCATTCTTCTTCTTTTTCTTGTTCTTTCTCTCTCTCTCTCTCTCATCATTTCCTTGTTTAATTATCCTACTAACGTAGTTACGATATTATGTTGGTAAAATTCTATTTTATTCTTATCCTATTTCATTTCAAACATTTGTTTCAATAAATATGGAAATTTGTTAAAGTTTTCCTGATTAATATCAATTTTAGAGAAATGATTACTTTCATGGATAATAATAAATTATGCGTATTATATTGCTTCTTAAAGTACAAAAGTCGTAGATAAAATAATGAACGAAATTGTACGATACTATTATTTTTAATTTTGCATCAACTTCGTAGTGAAATTCAAAACGTTACTATTAGGTAACCATGATATTTCTTCTACCTAAGTTTCTATATCATTTATCTCAATTTATTAAAACGGTAGAGTAACTTTCTTGGTTATCTGATATTATATTTTATTGCAATATATCTTTTGGTAATATTAAGTAAACAAGACAATTTATGCTGTATTATATACAATGAAAACAAATAATTGGATTTATTTAAACAAATTTAAATAGAATTAGTATCAACTTTTATTAGTTATCTTAATATTTTTTATCAGATAATAATTAAATTTAAAAACTTGTAATATATTAATTCTATTATTTACTTAATTTTAAAATTTAAAATTTAAATAAATGCTAAATACACCACTGTTTTAAATAAAATATCAACAAATTCGTACTGATTGAGTTAAGTTAGGGAATGAATTTAGGTAACAAGTTCTTCCACAATAAAAAAAACTAAAAATTATAAAAAACAATTAAAATCATAAATTTAAAGAAAAGAAAGTAAATTTCTCAAACAAAATGACGAATGAGTCGCCATAATTAACATGAAACTTGGAATAATTGGATAAACATCGTTGCTTCAGGACCTCTACAGCTACCGGTTTCCTTCTACGGGTTGTTTTATGCAATGGAAATAAATAATAGGTCCTATTTACACAAATCTACAAACGGTACTAACGTTATTTGCTTAGTCAAATATTTTGTTTCTCTATGTAATTGTGTTTTTGTTGATGTTCATTTTTGTTGTTGTTGTTGTTGTTGTTGTTGTTGTTGTTGTTGTTGTTGCTGTTGTTGTATTTAATGATCGTAACATTCAGAACGATTAAGCAGTTTTCGACTGACAGACACTAATCGTGCTTACCTCCTGTAACTTTTCGAACGGTTAGAAAAGTTAGAAAAATTAATCGTTCGTTTATTTTCTCTGATGGGAGAAAGGGGAATATGCGAGAGAGAGAGAGAGAGAGGAAGGAATATTACAGAAGGGGAAAAGTGCGTGAAAGAAAGTAAATAGTCATAACGGGATACTTTATACGAATTATGCGAGGCCGACGTTAACTAATGATCACACAATGTAGCGAACCGGACGAGGAGGATTTACCACCGTCGTCTTTGTTTTCAAGAAAAATCTATTGTTTACCTACAAAACTAGCTCGATCTTTGTCAGAGTTATTCTTTCCTAGGGAACGTTTAAATGAGGAAACACGAAATAATATGGAATAGAACATATTGTTTTATTTATTAGAAACAAAATGAAGATACTTTCGTGTTTAACGAATAATACACCGATGTTCCTCTCTTCTTCTAATGTTCTCATTTAATATTTATATTATTTTTCTATGTGTGTGTGTGTATATATGTTGTTTTTTTCTTTTATAACAGAACGTTAAAAAATCTTCCCTGTGTATACAATTAATATAAATTATTAATCGATTATAATTAGTTTCGAAATTTTTTTCTATGTGCCTTTACGAAAAGAGAAATTTATTTAAATGTAATTTAAATATTTAAAAAAGAAGCTTTTTGTTTATATATCTTTTTAATATTATTTTTGTTATATTACAAGGATAGAGCGTGTACTCGAGAAGTTGAATGTTTAAGGAAGAAATGCACCCTTTTAAAAAAGTTTTTTACCCCAGAAAATATAAAAACACTCGTCTCACATTTTTATCTCTTTCATCACCGGGCGCAGTAAGTAAGTTTCGACAAAATTTTTCTATCTGGTTACTTTGAAAATGTTTTTCTGTCGGTCATGTAAAAGAATTTACCTAAAAATATATATATAAATACATTGCAAAAAGATATTTTTAACATGCATACATGTTATTATTATTGTTATTATTATTAATTAATTAATTAATATATTAAAATTCTTTTTCAATATCGTATACGTGATATAAAAATTCGAAAAAGAATACGATAGAGAAAGAGAATGAGAAAGAGAATGACGTCAATTTAAAAAGACCTTCGATATTCGATAAAAATGTAAATTACGTCTTCCTCTAATTTCTTTATATTTCTTGTACTTTTTCTTTTCTCTTTTTTAATTCTTTATTTTTTTCTTCAGAAGCACCACTCTTCCTTCGAGCTTTCGAATTACAAATTCGTTCTTAATGCTTTCGAAAGAATCGTACAACCTCTCTTTCTCTCTCTTTTTCTTTCTCTTTTTCTCTTCAGTATTCTTTCGATTGCTAACAATGACGAACACGAAATAAATCATCGTCGAACTTAAGATAAAATCGGTAATTATGGGAACGATAATGAAGTTTTTAATAAATTCTCTCAGCAAGGCTTGATAGCTCTCGCGATGACGTACGGATTTAACCGCAATTTATCGATCTCTTAATGTTAGAATCAAGATATATATACGTGTGACTGTGTATATAAGTTGGGTGTAATTACGTGAAAATGTTGGTATTGGTAAATGACTTATGTATGTGTACCATGATGATGGTTTTTCTCTTTTTTATTTAAATTCATTGCAGTTTTTATATTTGAAGTATTGGTATTGGTGTATGTGTAAGGATCAATTTCTCCCTTTCAAGCTCACCTACCAACACCACCTCATTTCTAGTTCTGTCTATGAACCCATTGAAAATGTCCAGTTTTTTCCATATGACCTCTCGTTTGCTTAAAAACGTATTTTCATTTCCCGTAACTTTATATTCGCAGTCAAGATTGTCATATGCGACTTTACACGGAGATCGGATTCGTCAACAAACGTTAAATTTTTTCACGAGAGAGTTGGTGTCTGTTACCTGTCGTAAATATCTGTCGATAGATGAATATCTACATCGGTTTTTATTTATATTTCTTTTTTTTTTTTCGTCACATACCTTTTTCCCCTCGCATTGACCCTCTTTCTCATATTCTCTCTATTGCTCTCACATTTTATTTTGACAAATTTTATAATCGTTTGTACTATTACATGGATATTATATTACCTTGATATTACTGTTAACTGTGCAGTTTATTTCATAGTTACACGAAATTGTAATTCTTTCTTGTATACGATTATTCTAATAGTTTGATTAACGATTTTTCCAGTTTAATTAATAAACATCATTGAATTATTTCTTAAGATAATTCTTTTAAATTATGTATAGTCGTTTATTATAAATATTATTGTAAGAGATTTATTAAATTAATTTATTTTATCTTAAAAATCAATCAAATCATAGTTGACGATCCATCGTATCAAACCAGTCACCAGTTTAACTTTTTATTCTTCATCCTGAATCCTTGGCATTATTTATTATTAAGATAAATAAAAAATATTTGTGCAATGATTCTTAATAAAAGGAATTATTATGGAGAATAATTATAGTCAAGAAGCAATAGAAATGTCTGCCAGGATAGATACAATTATAGCGTTGGTGAGACGTTGTTGTGTTTGGTGTTAGCAGCTGAAATGGGAACGCTAAGATCTTTCTCGGTTGGGGACGCGTTTAGAACTTTATGAGACGTAAACCTGCCAGGAAGCTCGAAACAATTGCGATTGTGTGCTGAGACTTAACACGAAGATCCACAAAACATGGAATATATATATATATCCCGTCGTCCCCTTTTGTGTGCACAGTTCCGCATCACTATCTCTACATGAGAAGTGGGCCCGGCCAATTTCTACGGTCATCTGCCCTAACGTATCTCGTATGAAATTATTACTTGAATACCTTCTCATTATATTAACGCTAAGAGACACTTAATACGTCCTGGTTAACGAGCAAATCACTTCTATCTACCTTCTACCTTCCTGTTATATCTCAACTTGTATGGAATATAACGAATAAGTCATTCTTGATTATATTCTACAATGTGAAATTATTCATAGAATAATTCTACGATATCTTTTTTTGATCAATCTATGTATTTATTGATTTCATCTATCAGAAATCTAAATAACGTCGATTTGATTTTATTTATTCAACATTTTTTTTCACAAGAGGAAAATCAAATTGATGGGATACTGATTTTTTTAAATTCTACGTAGTGGTAGAGGTTTTGGTTTCTATGAAACGGTCAAGTAATTGGGTTTTATTTCTTGCACAAATTCTGATGGGTTTTTTACAACTGTGTAGAATTGTAAAAAATTCGTGTCCCGTTGACTTCGTTCTTCGTTTGTACGAATATACAACAAGTTGTATTAATTGGTATCTAAAGTTTTTAGTTAGTACATTGTATGTGGGTATATTTTACAACTTACGTGTTTATTTTACATCTAAATATATTATTTAAAAAGAAAATGACAAAAATATATGACAGAAATACAAATAAGTATGGTATTGAATAAAAAGGAAGAATGAAAAAGAAAAGAAAAGAAATGAAATAAAGAGAATTTAATTTCTACCGATCAACTAAGACTCCCTAATTAATATTCTCACTAAGGTGGTAAGAAAGTTGTTGCTGTTTATGCGTCACGTTGAATTATTCAGTTAAGTTTTCCCGTTACACTTCTTAATAATTTTCTCGCGATAGTTAAGTGAATAGCAACTAATATGAAAAGTATAGTCGAGCTTAATGTAGCGCTTGAGGAGAAGTAAAATCTTTGTAATATCTAGGTCGAACTATACGTCGTACGTCTTGCGAATGTAAAATGTCTTCTTTTGACGAACTCTTAGTTATTCCGCAAGGCAAAGTGCTTGGACCGGTTTCAGAAATCTTACAGAATAACGAACTTGCACGGTGGAGATTACTATAAAATCGCGATAATAAAGTACTACGTTTTAAGGATACCTCTCGCTACCAGTTACGTCTTTTGAATTTTGATGAGAAAATTATTTGAGTTTCGTTTAGATCTCTTGTCACCTATTGCTTGATTGACAAATATTCTAAGTCACAATTTATTTCTAAAATAGAAGAAAATAATCGACCTTTCACTGATCTTTAATTTTACAATCTTATAATCAATGAAACTCTGATTGTACATTTTGTTTTTTTTTTATATCAAATAAACCGAACCGTAAGAGTGTCTTAAAATTGTGTCACGGTTCAACGTGTCAACACAAATGAATAATGTTGACTTTACAAAATGAAATAGTTAATTATGCAATTTTAGGTTCACCCCACTTATTCTTTTCTCTTTGCTTATATACTATCTTCAATTATATTCAAGGTTCGAGTTTATCGTTAAAAATTAAAACAATCCTAGCAGTAACCATCGATCACTTTGTTAAACGTTATCACGCTAGTGCACCATTTCCTACCCGCGTTTATCAACATAGAGCCAAGAATCATCTCAGCCATCAAAAATGTTACATTGTCGATCCATCATCAGTCTAGGTAAAGGTAACATAACAAAATATTATCCAAAAAAGTGTCAAGCTGAAGTAATACGTTGACAAAATTTCAACGTGTTACTCTCTCTCTCTCTCTCTCTCTCTCTCTTTCTCTCTTTCTGTTTCTCTCATCTTTCATCGGGTTTTGCCCACACTGTTTTTATTACTTTTCTTTTTTAATGATATATCCAAGGTGGAGGACGATCCGTTAAATGAACGCGTCGTCATGTTGATAGACGAACGTAAGAGTCAAGAGTATAGCGCGTGTGTGTGTGTGTGTGTGTGTGTGAGTGTGAGAGAAAGATCGTAAGGTTTGAAACGTACTGGAGGCGTTGGCCCTTGGCCAGATGACGAAAGCAACCTGGAGAGTTGGTCGTACCATCCAGAGAATCCTTTATGTCTCCTCGGTCATACTTAAAAACACTCGTCACTGGAATCGAAATCATCCACGGTGAAAGCAATTTGGCCGGAGTTATCTCGTCGTCCTTTAACGAGACGGATGAGATAGGGAAAACGGACAGCCTACGGCCCTGGTGTGACGTTTCATTTAGCGAGAGAAAAGAAAAGATGGAAGGAAGAAGAAAGAAAGAACAAAAAAAAAATAGAAAAGAATAAAAAAAAAGGAAAACCGAGAGAATCGAGCGAGAAAGAGTCTTACGGTGGCACGAAGCGTGTTCTACATTTTACGATAAGCAACGTTTTGTAGATGCGATAGCTCAAAGCTCGTATACGAGAGTCTTGCGTGCAAGATTAATTCATAGGAATCGTTACCAACAGTTTCAAATACCATTCCCTAGATTAAAGGTTAATCGATACAAGAAGTACCCTTCTAGATTTTTCAACTCTATTTATACCTCATTTTAGTTTTCTTTCGAATCAACGCAAATTTAATGCCAATAAAAATCCTTTTTTTTTTCGAGGAGTACACATACTTTTCCTAGTTTTACTTAAATGTTATATTATATATTTACGTATATATCTACATATTTAAAATACGAATCAATTAAAGCTTTTAATCATTATTCGCAAGTTAACTCATTCGTTTATTTTTTTTCCAATTTGATTACATTTTATTATATATATATTTATTTAATATTATCGTTATTTCGTTGTAAACAAATTATTATTTTTACTTATTATTGGTATTATTGTTGTGTTAATTTATGATATATTATCCCACGCTGTTATCATCATTATTATTATTATCATGAAATAAATATCGATGCTTCTATGGATATTATCAAATGTTGGTTAACGAGCTAAATAGATGCTTCGAGTTCGCAGAAGGCTTCGTAGAAGTTTGCCATTTCAAGTGTTCTCGAAGTCAATCTTGAGCCCTTATTACCGTATGCGCACTTAGGTAAGAGGGCTTTTCAAAGTCTGACCACTTGAACAAAGCTTCTACTACGGTACTCTTGCCGTCATTCGTAGCTACCTATCTTGCTTGAAAGCGGAAGCTACCGAATACAGACAATGCTAGTACGAAAGGGAAAGATTATCATTGGACGAACTTAACGAGCAGTTTCTCTCGTTATCATCCACTTGTTTTTGACTAAAGATTCTTCAAACGTTATAACAATGAAAGGAAAAATACACCAACTGATGTAACTAGCCCCTATTTTTTTCTCTTTTTTCTTATTATCTTTGTTAATTAAAGGTAACTCAATCAAGATTGTAATTAATTTTGGTTTAAGTAATTTTATATTCTCTCAATCGGGGTAAGAGGATTCAAAGAAAATTCGGTCAGATTTTGTAGAAATTTATCAAACCTCTGAATGATTGAGTATTCGTTTTAATCACATCACGAATATCTCATTATTTTGTTAAAATGTTATCGACTCATATATAATTACTCTTGCGATATACGAATATTTAAATTATTAAGGGTTCGCCGTGTTACTTGAAAATAATGGGCGTCACATCTCTCGTTGGGTAGAGAACAATTTTATTTTTTGTCGACTTCAGCTTAAAATTCCGAAATTTTTTTTTTTAATTTTCTTTTCTCTGAATGTATAAACATATTCGGATACTCGTTTTTTATTTTTTCTGGGGTTCGTAAATTTTTCATTTTTTATGCAAACTATACCGAAGCGGAAAATCGGGTTACGAAATAACAGGTACCGTAATACGTTCATATACCTGATTCTGGCTCGAATTCGATAAAATTTTCCTTTCCCAACCACGATTCCGTAATTTCGTATACATAGTTCTAATATAAACCGAAAAAATAATTTAAAAATGTTCGTAATATATATATAAATCGTTATTAAATAAAAGGGAGAAAAAAGTTAATTGAATATAAAAAAAAAAGAAAATGTATTATTAAAACGGTGTCATTTCCCAATCAAGATTCAAAAAAAAAAAGGATAAAAAAAATTTCTCCTCGCATAGTTGATTTAAATTGATTATGTCTTTATTACGTATTGTTGATAGTTTCTCTTGGGTTATAGGAATTGTTCATCGAACGGCATCGGCTTCATTGAGATTTGATTTAATGTCTGGTATGAAACATCGATTGGCGTTGGAGTAACCTTAACGAGCCGAACGAACGTTGTAGAATTTTGAAGAGGGAAGTTTGCCATTAAATCATACGTAGTAGTCCACCATACCATATTAATGGTTCTATTGCGATACGTAACGTGTAGGTATGAACCGAGAGAAGGTAGGGGTTCCTCTCGTTCGTTTCTGGTAAAACTTGGAATCATTCAACCCTGACACCGCGTTCTCAACGAGTTTATTTTAACGTTATAACCACGTTTACAAATCTAATCGATAACTACGAATTGTGATATTCTTTTTTTCTATTTCTTCAACTTTATTTAAAAATTAAACGACTGAACGATGTAATACAGTAATTGATTAATATCCGGTTAATTGGCTAATAAATTAATTAGCTGATTAGCATAATCAGACATTAGAAATACGAGAGAGAGAGAGATAGATGTTAATCAAGTAAATTAAATTATTATTGTCAAACAAACAACGAGGATTAGTATAACTGACTTATTAAATGTTGAAATAATTCCCCTATCGAATAATTAACCTATTTACTTATTCGAACGTATCTCCTACAGATAAAGAAATAAATGACTCGTTAACAACAAAGAATGCTCTTACAGATTTTAGTATTACCATTATCATTATTAATATTATTATTATTGTTATTATTAACTACTATATCTGTATAACGAGCATTTAACATATATATATATATATCTACATTCAAGTATTTACGTAAAGTCGTATCGACTTTGAACACAAGTAAAGTATTTATACGAGAATTGAAAACTAATTATTAGTGTAATTAAAATGAATACAACAATCTGTTAATTAAGTATAGGATAGAATACGGCAGAGATTAAATGGCCGATCAGTCGGAATCCATATATTAATGCGAACCCGAGGGAAAGTTGTTTACCAGAGGTAAAATCAAAAAGGATCATTAAGTAATTGGGTTAATTATAAAGTGTATAGGGGTATACGAATATCTATACAATATTAGTATATATGTGTGTGTTATCGGTTGAAGGATGGATAACATCGATATAGATACGTATAACTAATAGATACGAGAATTTTGGGTATAACAAATATACTTCTTTTTTCTTTTAATGAGAACACGTTTAAGTGGAAGGAAGTTTATTAACTTTTCTTTCCTCCCCCCCTGACTTTCTCATTTTTCTTATAGTTGGTGAAATTTTCTCGAAATCGCGTAGGAGTTACAACGGGAGGAGACCGCATGCAAGATCCCGGAAAATGGAAAGGCAAAGGAAGAGTGCCCGTACGTGTTGGGAATAATGGAAAAGCTTAAGAGCTTATTGTGGTGGAGCGTGCTAACTGCACGACTCGAGACAGAACCGATCGACGAACTCTTTGTCGTCATACATAGTACTCTTAAGTCCTATACAGATATGTATATGTATGTATATGTATATGTAATATATGTATGTATGTGTTGTGCACTCAGTCAGTCGAATAGTCGCTCGTTTCCTAAGCGATCCTTGGTTTAGAATACATACACAACTAGTAAACGTTACTTGGAATTTCTGATTTCACTATATGCATATATATACCCATACACACACACATATAGAGAAAATCATACAGACACAAACATATGTTTATGTAAACTGTGTTTCAAATCAAGCCACAACGATTGTTCCTACTATTACTTTATGGATAGGATTTAATAACTGTTTGTTACGAACTGATAAAATGATTCATAGGTCCGGACGAGATGAATTTGTTTTTAATATATATATATGTGTATTGAACGCAAAGTTAAATCGCTATTTGTACAGATGGGGAGTAGAGTGATGAAAATAGGGTGCAATTTTGTTTAATCAATTTATCAACGAAGTTAGCTTTTAATATTTGTTTTATTTTCAGCAAATATTGTTGACGGATGTGTTGCACACTCGGGTGTATCGGTATATTTTTATATATACGGTTATATGTATGGTTATACGCGCACGTGTGTGTGTGTGTACGTGTGTACGTGTGTGTGCAAAAATATAGGAAAAGAGAGAGAGAGAAATATCGGCTTCGTGATGGGAGATCAAACTTAATTTGCCACGGGGCTTGGATTTTCCTGAATAATCTTTTTAAAGTTGTGCTACCGTGGTAAAGTAAATTTCGCGGTATCAAGAATAACGCGGAACGATGCTCGAGAATGAATAACCGAGGTGGCGGACTGTACCGTACTGGCACAAAGACCGGAAAGCAACCCCTATTTGTATTGCTAGACCGCAAACATAGTGCGTAGTAGTTACTGTACATTGATGCGGCAAATACGTGTGTACGCGTTTACCTCTCCTTCGATCATTACTGATTCTCACTGAATTAGTTACGTAATCTTTGTGGATAAGTAGTTACTACAGGTTGCGAGTATTATTAACTTCATACTGTTTATTATCAGACGATTAACAACCATGTACGAATGATCAATTGGAATAAGTATGAATATTCTATGAATCATTATGTATATTGATTCGTTTCGTTTGATTAATATTCATAAGGATTTATTTTCGAAATACTATCAGTTTAAAATTATTATTAGAAAAAGAATAAAAAAAAAAACATAAGGCACGTAATTACATTAACATACGTTAATGAAACGTAATGGTTGTATAAAAAATATTTTTGTTTCCAAATCAGAGAAAACTTTGACTATTTTCTTCTTTATTTTCTTCTTTATTTTCTTCTTATTTTCTTCTTCCATCAATATTTATTTACGTCTGAAGCATTTGTGAAAAAAAAGATCGATAAGAGATACGTTCTAGTTTATTTATTATTACGGCTCGTTAAGTAATCTTGACGAACGTAGGAACTAAAAGGGAATGAAATTTGCTTCGAATGCTGTTTCACTTAGTTAGAAACACGCGAGCCATGTTTGCAATTGCAAAACGTTCCACGATAATTATGCACACATTTCAGAGATGTTTCCAATACATAGGCATAATTATAATGCGGACTAATAGTTCGCTCGTCGATACTTCGATTGTGAACCGTTTACGATCAGAATTCTGGAATGTTCTGCGTCCACAGTGTCAAATGTAATAATACATTTACAAACGTATTCATACGAATACGAACGTATAAACGTTAACGGGTCTACTACGTTGAGAAGCGTGCGCTCAATTGTAGCATAGATGTATTGCGTAATACGGATTTGTATCCTGCATTGCAAATATCATGGTATGGATTATATTAGTAATATTCTGCGGTTTGCAAGCAGTATGTTTCGGACGGAGCTTATGCGCCGGACGGAACGAAATCCCTTCCCCATTTATACTTTTGTTTATTCATTATCAACTTTGTATATTTGCATCATGATCAAATATTATTTATTTGTTCGAAAAGTTATTTGTTTTTTTTCAATTGTAATTTGTGAGAAACAAAAAAGCTACGATTTTTTTTTTATATTTACAATCCAAGGTTTATTCGAATGATCATGAATTGTATCGTGAATTTGATAAATTTAACTTCTAAGAAAGATATTCTCGCGTTGTCATACGACAATTAGTATCTATCAATGCTTTTAATTGACCCCAATCTTCTTCAATTAGATGACCTTAATTTGGTGCATCTCAAAAAACAAATTTTTATGAAGAAATTCACCTAACATGTAAATGGCAAAAAATTACACTTAAAATAAACAAGAAAAACATCACGAAAACATTAATTTTGATTTTCCATTTCTGATACGATGTCAAAAAAAAACAAAATTAATTAACTACTTGACAAATCTAGACGCGAGAAAGTTTTCAAATCACTTCTGAAATATATGTTGTTAAAATGTAAAACGATTTTGATGTTTAGAGTAAGGTTAGTAAGTATCAGTAAATACGAGTTGTGAAATATTTTTACAAAAAATGAAATTACTTTTCAAACAATTTAATTGACTGAAGTGACAATGACTTATTTGTCGACAACAAAACTAACATTTGATAATTATTAGACCACGTTAGTACCGAACAATCGATTTTATATAACCCTTACAAGCCTACATATTACGTTTGAATTGAAATGAAATGATTTTTAGTATAAACGCGGTGAATTTGAGTTTCAGGTGAGTTTAACATGAGTTTCATGTAAAATCAGTATCATCAGTTAGCGGAATAATTTTTATACATTTTCTTGCTTTTTTTTTCCCCCATATACAAAACGTACACTTTTACATGTAGAGTCTCTAACGAGTTTTATGTATAACAACTGGATAAATGCATATGAGGATGGAAAGCGAGGGAAACATGCATTTTGAATTTCGTAGCTTCTAATCGTAGTTGCCGGAACTTAATCGGTGGACGACGGATTCTCTGACACACTCGACACTAAAACCATTTCCATGTAATGCTCGAAAATCGTCTCTCGACGACTTATCCCGAACGTGTGATTATCATTCGCGAATAAACAGATACAGACTTTGAGAGACAAAACATTTTTATTTCATCGTTTTTCCACCTAAACTTTGTTCAATTAAGATTGTATATAAAGTTGAGTAAAATAAAATTAAACTAAATATAAACTTGCAAATCGGAGTTGTCAATTTCGATGAAGGATCACTCACCGATACTGAGAGAGAGAGAAAAAAGGGACACAACACATTTTTACGTTATAGTTGAAAGTATTATAGCAGATTGCGTGCCAAGGTACCAAAAGTTCCACTCAAACACTTCGATGTTAACCGAGAACTGATATATATATGTAGGTATATACACATTTAAAAGACAGTAACTGTAAATAAGGAAAGAAACTAATACATACATAAGTATATATACATATGAATACATATATTAGTATAGAAGGTATGAAAATGAGGGAGAACTCGAGTTCATCGTTGGATCCTTACGTGCAAAATTTATAGAATGCCGATCAATGTGAAAATGAAGAATAGGAAGAGAGAGAGAGAGAGAGAGAGATCTTTGGTTGGCGAGCTGTCGCGGGGTTTTACCAAAAAGGGAGAGCAGAGGGTAACGTTTGATATCGTTGGCCACGGCATTCAACGGGGCTAACTCTATCCCGGCAAATTACATTTCCATTCCGCTACGTGATAGGTGCAGCAAACATGCCCGTCAACGTCCGACCGAGTTTCTCCCTGATTAGTTACACTCGACGTGGATTATATTTCCGAAGCAATTAATTAACAAAGTTTCAGCGACTCGCGTTTAGCTACTTTCCCGCGAAACAGTTATCCGAGGAGTATTGTACATTTTGAAGTGTGCAACGTGATCTAAGTATATATATATGTATATATATATATACCATATATACGTGGTGTTTCTCTGTATCTAGCTTTGCGTGACACGCCGAGAAGTGAAAAGGGGTGAGTTAGGGTGAATGGAATGGTATGTGTGTATGCGTATGCGTACATATGTGTAAGAGAGAAAGAGAGAGAGAGAGAGAGATGAGGAAAGAGATAGGTGAAATTTCTTGCGAGCATCAGGACAGCTTGGGAAAGGGTCGAGAGAGATAGAACCGACCATCGTCGACGCATCACGTGGTATACCCTAATGGAAACTGTCACCGAAACGTCTCTGGTAAATCCTCCACCTATATGTCCGTGGCATAGCACGGATTCGCATGGCATTTCCACAGTGCGACCTATCCCTCTCTACGTAATACTCTGCGATCTATGACGCGTCGTCATCAAATTTTCCTTCCCTTTTCATATTTATGCGCACCCCCTATTCGTTCTCCCGTTCTTCTTTTTTTTTTCTTTCTACCCTTCTTTTCACTCATTCATTCACCTCCATTTCTATTGGATTCTTTTTTCGACGAACCCGAAAAAATATCGATCAAACGATTTTCTTTCTCCTCTTTCTCTCTCTCTCTTTTTTTTTTGTCTAAATCAAATTTGTATTATTCGTTATTCAGTTTTTTTTTCTTAGCTAGGTGCGTTGATTTACTCACCGGAAGAGACTCCAGGGACGACGATGGGTCTTCTTCCTCCTATTGCCGTCCCGTAGGGTGAAAGAAACCCCAGTTCGCACATTCGCTCGCTTCAGGTACTCTTTTTGTAGGTATACGATGGGAATGAGAATGGATCATGTTGGTGACTTTTCTTGCGTCCACCTCTCCCCATTTTAAGGAAGAACGGGTTTTAAGAGGGAGAGGGGAGGAGAGGATTAAATCTTTACAAAGATATACTTGTTGCCTTTATCCATTCCTTACACCAGGAGCCAAAGTTCATTCGTAATGGGTATCAGTTACCCAGGTGATCTAAAAACTAATGTCTTTACATTTATCACGATTTTAAATATATTTTCTCGAATCTGACGATATTATGGATTATCAATCAATCCTTTAATCCCACATATAGAATACAGACATATATAATTGATCTATTTTTTTTTTTTTTTTCAAATGTTTCAGGATTACGATGATTAGTGTAACAGGATCGAAGATTTAAGAAAAATAAATGAAGAAACTTTGAATAACACGTAATACACGCAAATACGACGTAGAAGGCGCGCTGCCTAGTCGCAGACTGAACTTACGATCCGCGAGTAGCATCGATTTCGATGGTGGGAGCAAGGGCTAACACAGAGAGAAAGAGAACGAACAAGAGAGAGGAGAGAGAGAGGGAGCAAGCGAGTGAGAAGAGGGGCGTGCTGTTAGAGGGAAAAGTACCTGGGGAGGGGATGGGATTGCTCGACGAGAGGAGCAGTCCGTTGGCTATACGTGATCTCTAAGTGTATGTGGGTTGGTTGGTTGGTTGGCTGGTTGGTTGGTTGCTCTGTGTATATAAATGTGTTTGTCTATCTATGTATGCTTACATATATATGTGTGTATATGTGTGTATACCAGGTGACACACGTATAAAGGTGCGCGCGCGTTCTGGTTTCTGGTAGCTGGTGCGAGGCGCCACGAGGAGCCACGCGCCGCCACGCGGCGCAGCTACGACAGGAAAAGAGGTGTACCGTCAGAAGAAGACCCCTGAGTAGCAGCTTTAAACGTGCTACTGGAAGAATGGTCTCGGTTCTAACAGAATAAAACAGGACAGGAAGTCTCACTGTTTTCTGCTTACCTCAACATTTATTTTATACATTTCATTTCTTTTCTCTCTTTGTCTTTTTGTCTTTTTGTCTGTCTGTTTTTGCATAGATTAATAAATTAGATCGTTTAATACGTTTACCTTATTTGTCGTTGATATTTTTAGATGAAAGATGATATTACGATGATTTCGATTAGGTATATTTATTTTTCATTATTTTCTATACGTATTTGTTTTTTTGTTATTACTCTAAATAATTTTTGTATTTGATATAAAATCATAAGTAAACAGGTATAATATTATTTATTATTGTACAACTCTTGATTATGTTTGTAGGTTGGTAAAAAAATAGAAACTGTTGTTAAATATATATCTTGAAAAAAAGATCTCGATAAATTTTCGTACAACAATTTAGCGAATCCAAAATTAAAATTTCTCAGCAGGGTTTTCTTTGTTTTTTTTTTATAAGTCAGGACTCTTTGTAAGAGAAACACAAATACGCTGACGTCTCGCGAGAATCATTGTTTCCATTTTTACCGAAAGTAAAATATCAAGATACCGTATTTTTGTCCTATCCATCCTTCCCCTTACCCTTCTAACTTTAGCAGAATTTCTTCTTAAGAAGAAGAAAAGAAAGCTTTAAAACGAGGAAAAGGTGAAAGCTTTATTATCAACTCGAAAATGAAAAGATTCGCGCGCGCGCGCTCGCGTGTATGCTAACTGAAAATTTAATAATAATACAAGGTTAATCATATTTAAACTTTTACATTTGAACGATGAAAAATGATTTTCTTTTGATAATTCGACGCGTGAAAATAGAATAGATTTCGTAGATTACCTTGAAGGATGATATTAATCGTTAATAGTAAAATGGTAAATATAATTAATCGTTAAGAATGTATTATACTTCTTTAATAGAAAATTTATCAAACTAACGTGAAAATAAGTTAAGTTTCGTACCTTTAGTAATATCTTAACAACCAAACCCCAAAGATATTTTTCAACGTTTCCATTACATTATATTATTCGCGTTTGTTCTATGGCGAATGAATAGACGATGTAAAAGCAAACGCGTGTACTATCTCGCGTATCGCGTATCCATTGGGCCCCCTCTTTTCCACCCCCACATGTCAGCAGTGTTAGGTACATCAAGTTCATCGAACCATTAAAAAAAGGAAACTTCGCACAAACGACTGGGCGCAGGTATAAAATTTTCCAAAAATTGCGTTGAATCCCAGTCGGACCAGAACGAGGACGAGAACGAGGACGACGTTAGTTGCGATTTACTCGATCCGCCATATTTTACAACGAGAAACTCCATACCGTATTATTTTTCCCCTACCGTCTAAATATTAGGTTGGTGGGAAAAAGATGTCGGATTTTTGGTTACAATTCAATGGAAAAATCCGACATTTATTTTCCACCGACCTAATATTTCTCATATAAATATTTCGTTTTCTCCGTAATGATAGTAACGAAAAATATACTGAGCATGCGTGCTAAACACTCGTTACAAATCCTGAAATTCTGTCTATTTTCTTTTTTCCCTCTTTCCTTTACCCCCATTCCCACTCTACTATCTCACCCTCTCTCTTTTTATTTCTATACTAGAGCATTACACTATCTATGTATATGTAAAGTTCGTTAAAAGCGCCCGTGGGAATACGATATAGCTGGACGAGGCAGGGATGTTAAGATTTTCGTAAAAAGAAGCGACGCGGTCGGGCAGTTCCAATTAAGCTTACTGGACGGTCCCCGCCTCTAGACAAATATTGTACAGGCAGCGTGCGTCCCGATGAAGCTGCCGCTTTCTACCGGTATGACGTGCTATATTAAATATTCGTCACACACCTAATACTAGGAATGTATACCTCGTTAACGACACTGTAGAGAGAGAGAACAACTTGGACTGGCATCACTCGTTTCAGTCGACGTTGCTTACACTCCTTTTTTTTTTTTATATGTATATGTATATATTGGGTTGGTGGAAAAGAAATGTCGGAGTTTTGGCTACAATTCAATAGGAAAAATCCGACATTTTAACTTAATATGTATATATGTATGCATATTGTATACATTTTCTACTTTCTAATAGAATTTCTTTTATTTCTACTTCATTATTATTTCTTCTTTTTTTTTCATCGTCATCTACTAATTCCAATAGTCATGATAGTTACAATACGTTTAATTACATCTTTGGAAAAATAATATATTTATTATGGATTGGTTGTACTCTTTGGAATAAGTTTAATCCATCGATAAAGATAAATAAATGATGGAAATAAGGGTTTATCGGAAAATAGTCGGTTTATTTATTTAATACAACTTTAGACGATTTGTGTATGCGTGTAACAGACCACTAGGTTTATTATTTTTAACAGTACTCGATCAGTTTTATTATTTTACGAATTAACTGATCTTACAAGTTAAAACTAACCTATATATATAAAAGTATAGTTAGATATATTTTCTTTTTGTTTTCTTTCATTAGTTTCGAAGTACCATTTCGTTCGATATCCTCATTAAGCTTCGTCGTCGTGACGACTGTACGGTATCCGACGTCATCGTGGAAAAAGGCGAACGCTCCTTAATTATTTCTGTACTCAACGAATTAGGGTGACTTGTTTTCGGATATTACTTTTCCCTTGGCAGGGTGCCATGATAAATCGCCGATGAGCACGCGACCTTTCAAGTTAAAGGTGTAGCAAGTCCAGTTGGTCAAGAACACAATACCAATTGGAATTTGTTTTTTTTAATACACTCTTTAACTATTTTTACCTAATCAAAATTAACAAATATTTCTAACGATTTTTTGTTAAAACATAAAAAAGAAAAGTATTTTTTTAATCACAGATATATATATTTTGATCGAAAATAAATTTAAACGCTGATACACACGCATGCACACATAGATACGGCATTTGATCAATATTTAGTTTAATTCACGTAAAATGAAATCTCATCATCAAACGATTTTTATCGTATAATCTAATCGAGAACATTTATTTGTCCGACTTAAATATGTTTTTAGGATTAAAAACTTAGTTTAATAATTAAAGTCAATTCGCCGACAAGTAAACGTGTAGAGACCTCGGCCTCTGAAACTGAAATTCTCAAAGTCAAGATAAATCTAAGGGACTGAGGTTCGAGTAGGTGGTTGGACGGTGCAGGGTTTGGGAAGAGGGTGTGGGGTAGAAGGCGGGGAAGGGCTGGAGTAAATATTGTCGGACGTTAATCACGAATTATGTCTCCTAGGTATCGCCTCATTGACATTGTTATACTAGGTTGTCACGCTGAAACATTTCGTGGCGAGAGTATATACGAAGCTTTCGAAGCTTGTATCGCGGTTGTCTAAGCTTGCATTAATTATGAAAGATTCTCGATATCCATCGGGGCCGCCGGGAAGGGTCACCCTTCTCTATAACGACGTAATACACCGGATAGCTGGTAGGACGGGCATCCATTAACTAACATAAGCTCCTAATCCCTACAGTTGAGTTAGCACATGGTGCTACTGTCTGCCACGAGAGTGGTCCAGCGTTTACAACCACCACATTGACGATTGTCCCCGACCACCTCTTCTTCTTCTTCTTCTCTCTCTCTCTCTCTCTCTTGTCTATCTTAACCTTATCTTTAGAAGGTGTGAGGTTTGCCAACGGAGATTTTGACCAATAGATTTGCATTTAATTGTGAATAATGGAAGAGATAACGTTGTTTCATACGGTTGACCAATTACCGATAACAGATTATTAGCTTTAGTAACTAACGCGTTACCTATTTCAAAATCCTTAAAAAATACCTCTGTTATCTTTAATTATTAAATTACTATATACGTGTCCATAATTTTGAAAGTGATCTAAGTTAGGTCTACCGGAAAAAATCTTGTCTGATTTTGGAATAAAACGAAATACAAATTTTTTTTACCGTCAAATAAATATGTGCTTACGTGTCGAAAATTGTTGACATAGAAACAAACAGAACTTTACGGTAGATCTAATATTTTATATTTCGAGATATTTAATGAATTACATTTGAATACTAAATGAATTTCATGTAATGTTAAAATTATAAACACTATTTAATGGTTCATTTTTGATAATATCGTAAAGGTTATATTGAATTAATTTATTTTAAATTAACGTGGTATGAAAAAACTCATAAACTCATTTTTTTTTTAATTTTGATTTAGACAATTTTGAAAATTATGGGCTCATATTATTTGCCAATTTATTATTATTATACGAATGTAAAGTTTCGTAAATATCTCGTAAAATATTGGTACATGTATGTGTTTAATAGTAATGTGATACGTGTATAGTTGAGTTATAAAAAGAGGAAGAGAGAGAGAGAGAGAGAGAAAAAAAAAGAAACTGCAGAAAGATAAACTAGGTAGAATATAACATCGTAATTCTATCGGAATCCAGTGGCATTAGAAAGAGCGTTAGACCGGATGGTACTCCATCGGTTGGTTTCTTCTTAAATCTTCGTTTCTATAAATCCGTTTTCTCGTTCCACGTTTTGAACACAATACTAGAATTGACCGAGAGATGGGTGGAGATTCGTATTAATGATCCTTCCGACTCTCCGCATCGTGCGGTTTTCACTCGTGATGTTTCTGTGTTTGTGTATGTATGTGTACGTGTATGTGTATATACGTGTATCTATAACAGTACGTATGTATAGGTATAGATCCCCAAAGAACGAGAGAAATGATACTTCCAAAAGTTTTATCGAGCCATTGAATACACCAGGGTATCCGAGCTCTCAGTTTTCACAAATTCATCGATCTGTCGTTGAAGAAGAATAGACTGGAAAGTCAAACTAAAGAGAGGATCTTTCAACGAACAAACAAACAAACAAAACAAAAGAAAATATTTAAATTAACATTGATATACTCTTGTAACGTCATGTTAAGTGAAATTATGTATAACAAATAATGGGGGGATTGAAACGACAACGGAATAAAATGAATTTCAATTGGAAAAAGACAAAAAAATAGAACAGAAAGATGAACGATTTGTCGTTCTTTCATTCATTCGTTCGTTTGTTCGTTCGTTCGTTCGTTCGTTCGTTCGTTCATTCGTTCGTAAACTATTATATAAGTAAATTATGGCATATTTTATTTGATAACGAAAACGATCATTCAGAGTGGATACTCGAAAGCGATCGTGCAGAGTGGATACTTGAAACGTTAGTCTCATTCGAGCTGGCAGATTTTCCGAGTTATATTCGTACGATTTTACGAAACGTGTGCTTTTCCTTTTTTTTTTCTTCTTCTTCTTCTTCTTCTTCTTCTTCTTCTTCTTCTACTTTTCAGATATTGAAGTTGGGAGTATAGTAGTAGCTCGAAGTTCCAGTAGAACGTGTCTTTTGTATTCGTCTTTCTACGAATATCTGCGATTCTCTCTTTCTCTCTCTCTCTCTCTCTCTCTTACTTTCTATCTTTCTCTATCTATTCCTTCCAACCTTCCTCCCTTTTCTCAATGTGGGATAGCACAAAGGTTACTACTATTACTTGCTACTACCACTATTACTACCACTAACTCGTCGATCTTTCCAAGCTTTCCCACTGCCTACAGGTGTAAACCCATAAGCCCGGATCACCGATCTTTTGGGATTCTTCTTAAGATTTACGATAGGCTACGCGAATGATCGCTTTCCCACACGTGTTTTTTCTCTTAGAAGATATTTAACTTTGTTAGAGTGTTATTTTCTCCCTTTTTGAAAGACTTTACTAAGGTACGAAGTTCTTTATTTTTGTTAGATGGTGTATAGATAATTTAGTCTTAAAAATGAGAAAGACTTTTTTTTGCCATTTATTATTATATATCTTCATTTAATATTAAATGTTAAGTAAATATTAAATATTTAATATATGTATTTAGGTTGCGTCAAGAATAATATTTTTTCGTATTTGGAAATAACTTTGATAATATTTGAATCTAGCAATACTTGAAAGCTAAATAAAATAATTCAAACAAATTAGTTTATCATATTTGTACATCCAGTAAATTGAATCTTGAATAATGAAAAAAAAAGAAAAAGAAATCTCGATAAGTTTGAAAATGTGATTGCAGAAGAATAGAAAGAACGATACTTAAAACTGATTAAAAAAAATTTGTTACGTTTATGAACACTATGCAATATTAATAAACATGGAACGTAATATTTTTAAAACCATTTTGAGAATATCGGATACAAAATATGACCTAAAAACTTTTTTTCCTTTTTTTTCCCACGTCGAGTTTATATTCGCATTCAAATACGAAGAAATAATTTTCTTTCCATCCCAAAAGAGAGAGAGAGAGACCCCCAATGAATAAATAAAATTTCTATTCTGGGATAAATAATTAATAAACAAAACTATCAAGAACAATTTCATTATCGTCAATTCCTTTAAGGGAATAACATTTCTTCTTTATTTTCTTCTAAAACAACTCCGACCAAAACGGCGTCTACCGCACAACACGGGCATGTAAATTTATACGGTAAATAGTAATCCCATTCCATCGTTCGGAATAAATCTAGCATGGCAGGAGCGACACACCGAGAACGTAAACCCTCACCACTCAGCCATATATGGACGTGCTTGAAATATCGTTGCCGGAGGACGTGCTGCATCATCTTTTGGTTCCTGTCTTCGTCCTACTATTCTCTTTTTTTTTTCTTTTTTTTCTTTCTTCTTTTCTTACTTTATCTCTCAACCTTACGGGCTTACCCAACTCACTAATATTTTTTCTAACTTTTATTTTGTTTTCTTCTTCTTCTTCTTCTTTATATCATTTTTACAAGACCATGGTCCTCCTAACGATAATATTATTACAACACAAGTTAATAATTATCATCAGAGACAACAAATTATAATATCAAATATCGATCTTTCGTTTTCAACAAAATTTCATTTTAAAATCATTATCAATCTCGTAGGAATTTATGTCGAATATTACTTTGACAGGATATCATAGTACGTAAAAATTCGATTCTATTGCAAATTCCTACGTAATACTCGTTGAGCTTGTTTTTACAAAAATCTCTATCGTTTATCATCGAGCATCACGTAGCATTCGCATAACGTGATGAATGAATTGATGGAGTCGTGTCGTGATTTTCTCTCCCTCTTCTCTCTCTTTCTCTTTCTCTATTTCTCTCTTTCTCTCACACACGTGTCACAATTCCCACTTCAACACTACTAGAGGTACCAATTGCGTGAAATAGAATTTTTATTTTCAATAACGATTTCGCAGGTCGATGCATTTGCCTGTTCCCGTCGAAAGAATCGGTGCCTCTGCCTCATCCTCCTCCTCATCCTGTTTCATCCACCGTTCTCTCGCGCCATATATGATTCCGTTCGAGTTCAATTTATGGTTTTCGCACGTTACCGTTTCCATCTAGCTCCTCTAGCATAATCCCGAATCTCTTGGCAACGTTATCGATGTTTCAACGGTGCTATCAGAACCTTTCGATTTTGCCAGGAAAGATATATCCAAGTCAATGCTCGTTTTCGACTTTTCTTCTTCACGTCTGCCAAAAGTTCTTGTTTCTTGAATTGTTTATCGAGAAAAATCATTCATCATCATCATCATCGTTAATATCATCGGTTAAAATAAGTTTTTTCTTTGGAAAGAACATTTTCTTCGATTTTATTTCACTTCCTCTCATTAGATTTAATTAAAGAAAATAATAAACGATTAAGTTTGTTGGGAAGATGTTGGAAATTGGGAGAGGTAGGTGGGTGGTGAGGAGATAGGAGAATGAATGAAAGAGAAATTTGTAGAAGATAAAAATACAATTAGAATGGAATGATGCAAAATTAGACCGGGGGAATGGTAGTAGAGCAAGATGGTGTATGAGAGTCTGCATAAAATAAAAAAAAATAAAATAAAAAAAGAAGAGAGAGAGAGAGAGAAAGATAAAGAAAATGAGGAACAATTAAATATAAACGACAATTCATTATAGCGCAGGTAGAGAGAAACTCCGTTTGGAAAAATAAAACCGTTTCTGTTTAGAGAAATAATTACATCAATGATACGGAATGAAAATTACGCGTAACTTTTTTTTTTTTTCTTTTCTTTTTTATTTCTTTCCATATTCTTGATATTTACAAAGAGAGTCCTCCACGCATACGAACGGGGAAAGGTCTTCAACTAATTTTTTTCTTTTTTCTTTTCTATATTTATTTTTTTATTTTAAATATTTTATAATTAACTTTATTTGACTAAGAGATTTGGTATTTTTAATCGTATAAGTTTATGAACGAGATAGAGAAACAGAAAGCATGTGAAAGAAAGAGAGAGAAAAATAAGAGAGCGAAAAAGCTTTGAAAAAATTTTCAACGAAAAAGCAAAGCTTTCTTAAACAGAAATAAGCTGGCACACGTTTCGTTGGGGTTTTGTTCTGTCGACTTTCGCACATCACGGCGATGTAAACTCATTTTTCTTTTATTCTTGTTTTCTCTCTCTCTCTCTCTTTCTCTTTCTCTATTTTCTTTGATATTTTTTTAAACGTTTGATTTTGTAAAACAAATTAAACATTATCTCGTATCCAAGCATTGAAATTATTGTTGGCTCGTGTCGTTTTATTTGTTAATTAGGATGGTAAATGATTCGACGTTTCTGGATAAAATTGTATATACGAGAATCTCAGTAACAGATCAACTATAATTATACAAGGAATAGTTAAGCAGAATACATGAGATAAGATGTGAAATTTAATAGAAAGTATGTCGAGAATGTATACGTGGTTTTACTATAAGAAATAAAACTATGAAACTTTTATTTGAAATTCTATCAAAGAAAACTTTTTGGATTATACTATTTTCCTACGTAAATATGTGAAAAAGGAATACAATTGGTACGTATACATATATTTATGAATACACGAGGAATTTTCGTTCATGAACAACGTAAAGGTTTGCTTGATGGGCAAAGGAAAATTAAACGATGAGAGATAAACATGGAAAGAAAAGAGAATGAGAGAGAGAAAGAGAGATAGTAGTCATTGGAGTTTGGTATCCTATGATCTCTGACCCCAACACGTTGGATTTTCTGAACGTAGTAATCGCGAATGACGTACTTCCACGTCGAGTGTTGGGAAGTAAACCGATTACCATTGAGGATGCACCCGTTCTACGAATCGAATAAACTCATTCATACAAGCGTAGGGGAAAATGAATTCAGCACACATTCTATTGCTATTGGTAGATGTATACAACGTTAATTCTCTTTTCTTTAACTATGTATTTCTCTCTCTATCTCTCTCTTTCTATCCTCCATCTCTTTTAGTTGTTCTCTAAAACAATTGCGTGTTTCGTAATCGCTCGAGAGTTTCGTGGATTTGTTATCAATTGATACGTTCATGGGTATTCTTCCAATGATTTACGTGAGTAAATGTTTTTAGGTTGTTGGACTAAAGTTTCGTGTTGGTTTCATTGTTGGAAGAGAAGTTTAGGATGAATTATTTGATCGGGATTTTGTTCAAGGATTTATCGATTAGAGAGAGAGAGAGAGAAAGAGAAAGAGATATAGGATCGTCTTTTTTTCATAGAATTGTAAAATTTAATTGTTGCATTTATACAATTATCTAAATAAATTAATAAAAATGATTATTGATAATTTTTTTATTACGTCGATTATAAATGATAGAGAATTTAAGATTCAATTGATATATAAAATTTAAATAAATGTAGATTTATCGGAAAAATCTATGACCCCGGACACGTGTATCTACCGACATTCATTCGTTTAATTTAGTAGAAAAATAAGAAGACAGGTGTTCCGGAACGGAGATGTTATTATTCACAACAGGACATCGTTTGAAAGAAACGTTAAAGGAAGGTTAGGATCGTAGTAGAATCGGACGTGCAATCCTAAGGACATTTTCTTTAAGGAAAAACTAACGGAAGTGCCTGCCTGCTTGCCTGCCTGCCCGCACGTCACCCAATTCGGATTCCTATATATTTCGCATGGCGAATCGTTGTACCACGGTATACTCGTTTCTGCCGTCCAATAAAATGGAAATGTCCCCGGTACGCTGACACGATGAGAGGGAAATGGGCTCTGCTCGGGTATAGGAGGAACCCTTTATTGTTCCGTAGGAGTAAGCAGCGTGAAGGCACGCATAACGTCTACGGAAACACGCGTCATGTTTGAAGCGGAGGCTGAAACCAACCCCCCGTCCCCCCGTCAACCCTCCTCCACCCTAGAACACACAGGATAAAGGTAGGCAAACTCCCTATCATGCGGTAGTGATGCATGCTTTCGTGAGAATGCTAGACGCCAATATCGTGCCTTTCGTTGAGGCCTGTCTGTCTTCTTACACGTAGCCTTCTTCCGAGTAGTAGTAACACAATGTTTCCAAATGGAAACCCTTCGCTTAACGATGGGAATATATGTACTCTCTTCTTCTATTATGTTAGAACAGGACCCAACCTCCATCCTCACTCCCACCACCTCCCACTCTCCTCTACGAAAATACCTGAACAACTATTTCGTAATTGATTGAGAGTCTTGTGAATTTCTTATAGGTTTGTAATGTCTATAGATATTCTCCTCGATGATTTAGGTCACTTGACTAAACTTAACTCTTGATTTCCATTCCACTAAAGGAAGTTTATGGGTGAATTACTCGATTAAAGGGGGATGGGGTCAATGGGTGGGAGGATTTTGTACGAGTGATCATCTACCGAAGAACTTTAACCAAAAGTTAGGTTGTTTTGATCGTTCTAATTAAATCTAGGTTGTCTTTCAGTCTCGTATGTGAGTAGTCATTGATTGAAAATATCCAGTTTATGGTATAAAATGTAGAAAATAATATTTAACCGGATGACAGGGATAAATGTTATAGGTTTGACGTGTATACGCGTTCCACATATGATATCTGAATCTTCCACACAGTCCTCGTGATACAACTAGCTACCTTCCCACCTACCAACCTACCTACCAACCTACCTACCTACCAAAGGAAACGATTTCAATAACGTAATAGGAAGAATAGAAAAATATAGTGACCGAGTTTGCTAAACGAGCGTTCTACCGTGACTGCAATGTTTAACACAGTTTACTACTACAATTGTAGAGGGGAGGTGGAGGAAGGCACATACTCTTGGTTTAAGTCGGACAACGTGGTAACTGGCTTTGGAAGCTCTGCTTTTCCCGATTATATGGCATTAAGAACAATTTCATCGCGAATGTTTCTATCTGTTACTGCTATTGCTGCTGCTGTTGCTGCTGCTGCATATGTAATTTTATGAAAACCATTAACAAACTGTTCAACGTTATAAACAATTATTATACGTACCGTGAATTGTTTAATAACAACACAGAAATTGTATAAATTGATTAAAAGTTTAAACAACAAGTTTGATAAATTTTCTCAGGATACAATCGTGTCGATATTATTAAACGAGTATTATCTTGAAATTAATTGAAAAATGTATGTATAAAGTGGTCCCATATAAGTTTCCTTCCTTTTTCTTAATAACCTTTTTATATTTAATATTTAATATTTTATATTATTTTACTAATATTAAATAATCATAGTATTACGATCAAGGTAATAGGAATAAAATAAAATCGTATATTGTTAAGTAAAATAATGTAAAATACAACACAAAAAATAATGAAGCAACTTATGGGACAACTTAATATATGTAAGAATGACAATTTTTTAGAAAAACGAGAAAAACTGATAACAGATTTATTCTAGCAAACAGAATCATGGCATTGAAATTCGAAAGATCGATGTCGTTGCATTACCAACCATCGTTCAACGTTTACTCTTACATTTTTTTTCTGTTTTCCATTTCTTTCTTTTTTTTTTCTTATATTTTTCTCTTCCCTTATTCTCTCCTCTCAACGAAGATCTTTACATTTTACATAAGACATATCGGGTCTTTTCAGCACGCTCAGAATTTTGATTCGATTACGCGAAAGCCGTAGGCGATGCGGTTTTATGGTGAACATTCGAAAAGCGTGGGCGGGGTTATCTTTTCACAAACTCGTACAAAATAATTCGCCAACGCGAAAAATGGATAATAACTATTTGCATTTTGGCGGGATAAAAGTCACGAAAGTTTTGGATTGTTCATTTTTTTTTTTTTTTAATGGTAATATCAATGCTGCTAGTAGTTTTCTGGTAACGATGCTAAGGAATTCGCATTATATCGATGTCACGTTAACGCGTAAGATTGCAAAACAAAACAAATGGTTAGCACGTGTATTACTTGAGTAAGTATTGTTGAAAAAAAAAAACAAACAAAAAATGGGAAAGAGTAAATAGTTGAACGAGTTGGAAATGAGATGGGGGTTGAGGAAGAGGGAGGGTTGGTTAAAGGAATAGGGGCAAGTTGGGCATACACATTTAACGGGAAATACAAGCTTGTCGTATTGGTGTACCACCTTGATATCATCGTGCAACATGCTGCTAGCAACGGAAACAAGTGTTGTAGCTATTGCATCGAGCATTCGCGATGCACTTCTGTCGTTCGAAGAACGTTGGGGAAACACATGGGTAAGTTGGTACGGATGCTTCCTTTGTTTTTAGCGGCATTATACACGTGTATATACATCTGTATCTTTCCGTACTGTATATACTTTCATATGACCAGGTATATATATCTCTGAGCATGTGAAAGAATATTTACATATATATATATACTTTATCAACCATTATGAGAGAATGTAACCTCTTTTCAAAGCAAGTACAAAACAATTCCTAGACTGTTTTCCTCATTATGCTCTGGACGTGATCGAAGATATCAAGCTTTTCTGTTTTAAGATAGACGAAGACAACTGGTTTTTATATTCTACTGTATTTTTCAAATATTTCCAGACGAACGGTGCATCGTCGTTTGTTTGAAACAAATATTTACAAATTTGTCGAAATATTAATTAAGTGTAAAGCAATTAATTCGGTGCATAATTTTATTTTAAAAAGTAAATTTTAATATTTATTTATAAATTAATCATAGGTTTGTTATTTTTTAAAATAAATTTTCATTAATTTTTTAACTTTCAGACAACTACCGAATGTTTTTACTTTTTGGAGAAAAGAAATAAAGATACCGTTTTCGATGCAACGAATTTAATATCAACTAACGGAGAATTGATTGCTATATTTAATATATTTAAATAGGATGTTAACTAAACAAATTGTGCATACGTAGTATAAGTCGTTTGTTAAAATACTTCAATGTACAGATTACTTGCGTACTGTATGCAAATTTAAGAATAACTTTGCGTTGTAAAAATGATATTTAATCGAATCGATATTCATTCTTTAACTTGGAAAAATTCGATCGATATATTAGCTAAAAGTTTGGGTTTTTTTTTTCTTTTCTGAACGGTATCAAAGGTATCGAATGCATGCATGGAATATTTAGTTGCTTCTATATTTCTTATTGGCAGCGTATCGAATACGGGATACGAATACTTATACAATCCTTGGATAGTTTCCAAGAGACATTATAATATGTAATATCATTTAGGATATCGATTTTTCTCTCTCTCTCTCTCTTTCTGTTTTATATTTTTTCTCACTTTACTATTCGGTTATTCTTTTATCAGCGTAAACAAATTTTAGACAATAAGATAGGTGAAAGATTTTTTTCATTTATTGCAAAATAGATCGATTAAATTTTTTTCAAGCGTTTTATGAATTTTTTTTTATATTCATCGCGATGAAATAATACTTTTGATCGGTAGAATATCTTTTTTATTTTTTATATTTCGGACAGGTAGATAATAATTGATTAATTTCACGATATAACCAGACGTAGCAAAGTTACAATTTAATGAACCTTAAATAGAATTTTGCAAACGATAGAATTTTTTTCCTTTTTAAGAAATAAAAAAAAAAAGAGTCCCGGTCGAAAGGTTAATCCTCCGAGTCGCTTTAATGGCATACTTTTCTTTTTATCGTATTACTAGGATTATGCCTCGTGAATCTCTTTTAATGATTTTCCACTGTAGCCAGTATTTAATGAAATGCACGATTCAGAACGGTTTATATACGGTCCCTATACCTTACGTTAATTACTTTCGTTATTTCGTTTAACTTATCCTTTCAATCGGAATAAGATGAAAATATGTGTACACATTCGTATTCGAGTACGAAATTGTTCATTTATTTATTTAAATAGTGATAATCAATGTGTGTTATTTGCTCGATACAAATTAACATCAATTTATTTTTATTATTCATTCTTTAAAATAAAACACGAATAGTATATGACAACTTATCGTACGAAAATAATATTATTTACAATTAATTAAATTAATTAAAAACAAATAATATATTAAATAATTAATAAGTAGTCATATTTAAAATGATAAAAATCATTATTACAGAGTAAATTTATTAAAAATAAGAAAAACTGCACGCGACCGAAATGAAACTTCGTAAATTTTTCAACTAAAATATTTTTCCATTTTAAAATTGGTTTAATAATATTTTTAAAAATACTTATTCTATATATTTTTTTTATCTTTCCTAAATATCGACAATTGTATTAACGTTAACCCACGAAAATATATTTATCATCAAAGTAAGAAACACTGTATCGTTCATTGAACTGTTCACAAGGTACGAGTTAGTCGATCAATTTTGACTCACGGCACGTTGCGAGTTGGGAGGACGGTCAAAGGAACGCGGGAAAACGCGTGCGGAATATTCGTATGACGCATCGGTGGTCCAAGATAAAGACAGAAAGTAAGTACTTTTGGATTCTGGTGCCGACTGCCGAAGGGAATTTAAGACTCTTTAACCCCTCGTGGTTGAAGTTTCTTTGAATTCGAGTTGAACGCTCACAAACATGTTCTCTTACTCTCCTCGCCTCTCTCTCTCTTTCTCTTCTTTTCTCTCTCTTTCTTCTTCTCTTTTTACGTAAATATTCGACTTGCTGGATTTTTCACCAAGCGTGCAATTACCATAGCCACTCTCTATCCTACACACACTCTCTCTTTCTCTCTCTCTCTCGAGCCCTCTTTCAACGACTTTCAAATAGACTTTCCAATCGTCGAAAGGCTCTTTGGACCACAAAGTACTTTCCAGTATACGTCGGGTAGGACTTTTCGTCGAACATTCGTTGAAAATCATTTCCATCTAACGCGTTCGAAACATATTTTCCTATCGAAAGTGGTCGAGTAAGGTGGTGGTAAAGAAGAAGAAGAAGAAGAAGAAGAAGATGAAGGTTGGTAGTGGTTATGATTGTGGTGCTGGTAGTGGTACCAGCGATGATGGTGATGGTGATGGTGATTGTGGAAAGATAGATGAAAATATTTTATACTTGTATGGCTTTCTAAAAGAAGAATCGAAAAGATACGATGGAAATATATTTTTTACTTTACCCTTTCTCTTTTTTAACTTTTATCTTTTTTCTTTTTGCATATTATTTTCTAAAGATACGTTGTTTCTTTTTCAATTACTTTTTTATCTTTATTTTTATATTCTATTATTGTTATTTTCCTTTTTATAGCGAAACGAAACGAAATAGGTTTTTTCAACTACGAAATCCATCTCAAAAAAAAATTAAAAACATCCTCCCCCCCTCTCTCTCCCCCACTCATACCCAACCGGTACTTCCATACTTCTTCGAATTCAACGCGATGAAAATTTTCTTTATTTTTTCTCTTTTTTTTTCTTTTCCTTTTTGACGTTTCCATGCGAATACAGAGAAAACGAATGCATAAGAGAGAAAGAGAAAGAGAGAGAGGGAAAGAGCTAATGGATTTTCACACCTGCAAAGCATTTTCCAGAAGGGTGCGTTAAGACCACCGTGTTGTCTCGATTTTCCCTACTCTTTTATCCCCTCTTCACCCCAGTTCCATCTCGGCCCGACCCGTCCATGGGTCTAGGAAATAAAAAAAAAAAAGGAAAATAATAAAAGTAAAAAAAAAAGGACAAGAAGAGAGAAAAAAAAATAGAAGAATGAGAAGAAGAAGAAGAAGAGAAAAAAGGTTTAGTCACGTTCGGTGTTCGAGGATCGATCGATTCTCGAACTCTACTTGCAAGGACTCGCGAATGCGTCGATCACCACTCGACGTCTCCTTTTCTTTTTTTTCTTTCTCACTGTCTTTTTCCTATTTTTTGCGAAATTTTACTACCTTAGGGAAAGACGTGGTAAGTATATTCAAACAGGATGAGTCTCGTGATAAGGGTTGGTAGATGTGTATGCACGTAAAAGGAAACACTTTACCATCGTATCATCTATCTATCTATCTATATATGTGTGTATTTGTGTGTGTGTGTGTGTATTATATGTTTGTATCGTATGCGTTCGTAAACTATTTATCTAACTGCGACGAAAATTTGATGAGTTGTTTTTAACATGCTCGATAAGATTTTAGTAAATGTTGAATTATTTCACAATGATTCTTTAGTAATAATTTTTTTAATAATTATTGATGAAACAGAAAAAATAGTAGGTGTTAGATAAAAAAAAGTCAGTGAATACGTGCGTCTAATAAAAAAACAAAGAATTATGAATGCTTGAATGTGTACGTGTGTCTATTTAAGATATCGCTCTGATTCGTTCGGCAGTAATTCGAGACGTGTCTGTATTTAAAATATAAATAAAAACAATAAAATGGTCGCTTGCCGAGATGTAATTGATTAAGTATACATTATGAAATAAGTCTTACACGAGATCATATTTTAAATTTTCTTTCCAGTTCTATGGATGCAGCGAAAGTTATTCGTTTGAATTATGAACGCGTGCATACAGTGTCCAGTTACAAAAATTGCACAACGTTACGATTACTTATTAGATTTTTTATACGGTCAAATATAAAAGAAGGTTAATAATTATAGTCAACTTACATTAGACGTACTTTGTTTTTATATCCAATGCAATATATCCATATCCATAACTGCAGGTATCCATATAAGCACTACACACACTCGCTCACATATGCACCTTACTTGGATAAGAAAGAATACACGTACACGCAACGCGAAATAAATCACATACTTTAAATAATATCCTTGTTATTCCTGCCGACGCTCGAAGAAGACTAACGATTATTATTAAAAGTAGTTACGAATACATACGACAAGTACCGAACATACACGAAGGTCAATATCAAATCTAACAACGAAATGACAACGTTCGGTTGTCGACACCGGCCGAAGAGTGACGGAGAGAAACGAAGGTAAACAAAGCATTGAACGTTCAACTAAGCCGGTAGTTAAGGAATGTTTTTCTATGTGTATTTCATATCTAACGAATTTCCTAGAATTCATCGTTGAGCTCGTCTGACTCGGACGTACAACTTCGCCTATCTTTCTCTTACTATATTCAATACGTATGGGATCATTACTATGTTTTTGTACAGCTGACCTACTTTTGTATCGCTGACCTATTATTCTTAACAGTGACCTACTTTTGAACAGCTGTTTTCTATTTCTAATGATTGATTTTTATTTTAATTTCTTAATATTTAGTTAATTAATAAGTACATGTAGGTATAAATCGAATAAATTCAATTAAAAATTATTAAAAAATAATTGTTTGATGTTTCTGAAATTTTTGATAAGACTAATTATATATAAAATAAAAATATATCGAAATTATTTTATATTTTGAATTACGTTAGAAAGAATTTAATGTTTAAACAAATGTATAGGTGTTAGAACAATCTTAAATATAAGAAGGGTGCATTAGAGTAGTAGACATGTGCTAAATAATAGTTAAATTATTATAGAAAATCAGTATTATAATTTAAATGTAATAAGTATAAGTTATGCGTACCTTTCTCCTCGAAATCCATTGTTAGACTGGCTCGATATCATCTATGACAGTTTTATTTTTGAAAGTTGTTTACAAGATTATCGGAGGGGATTAATTCTATTAATTTCGAATATTATTCTCGTTATACTAACACCACTTCTAAGAAATCTTATTCTATGTGCATGTGAGTACGTAGACGTTTAAATTTAACAGAATATTTATCTGAAAGAAGTGAAAATTATTAAGGCAATTTTTAATTATTATTTCGATTCAGTATTGAGGTCCAGTTCGTAGAATTTATCTAAATACATATTAAATGAAAATATATCGAAATTATTTAATTACATGCGCATAGAATAAGATCTCTTAGAAGTGGTGTTAGTTTAACGAGAATAAAATTTCAAATAAATAGAATAAATCCCCTCCGTTAATCCTATAAACAACTTTGCAAACAAAAACTGCCATAGATAATATCGAGTCAGTTAACCAGTGGATTTCAAAGAGGATAAATATTAAACTTATATTCTGAGCTTACAGATTTTAATATACCTTTTCTTTTAATCATATAACAATTATTTTAGACCAGTCCATCACTCTAATGCACTCTACTTTTTTTTTAAATTGTACTAACACATATACATTGGTTGAAACATTACATACTTTTAAACTTACTTTGAATATAAAATAATTTCGATATATTTTCATTTAATATGTATTTAGATAAATTCTACGAACTGGACCTCAATACTGAATCGAAATAATAATTAAAAATTGCCTTAATAATTTTCACTTCTTTCAGATAAATATTCTGTTAGATTTAGACGTGTAGGCACGCACATGCGTATAGAATAAGATTTCTAGCAAGTGGTGTAAGTATAACGAGAATAATATTCGAAATTAATAGAATTAATCCCCTCCGATAATCTTGTAAACAACTTTCAAAAATAAAACTGTCATAGATGATATCGAGCCAGTCTAACAATGGATTTCGAGGAGAAAGGTACGCATAACTTATACTTATTACATTTAAATTATAATACTGATTTTCTATAATAATTTAACTATTATTTAGCACATGTCTACTACTCTAATGCACCCTTCTTATATTTAAGATTGTTCTAACACCTATACATTTGTTTAAACATTAAATTCTTTCTAACGTAATTCAAAATATAAAATAATTTCGATATATTTTTATTTTATATATAATTAGTCTTATCAAAAATTTCAGAAACATCAAACAATTATTTTTTAATAATTTTTAATTGAATTTATTCGATTTATACCTACATGTACTTATTAATTAACTAAGTATTAAGAAATTAAAATAAAAATCAATCATTAGAAATAGGAAACAGCTGTTTAAAAGTAGGTCACTGTTAAGAATAATAGGTCAGCGATACAAAAGTAGGTCAGCTGTACAAAAACATATCAATAATCTCATATGTATTGAATGTATTGAGAGAAAGATACGTCCAAGT
>JACGTP010000093.1:295044-403158 GCA_023678845.1 Mischocyttarus mexicanus
AAAAGAAAAGGTATATTAAAATCTGTAAGCTCAGAATATAAGTTTAATATTTATCCTCTTTGAAATCCACTGGTTAACTGACTCGATATTATCTATGGCAGTTTTTGTTTGCAAAGTTGTTTATAGGATTAACGGAGGGGATTTATTCTATTTATTTGAAATTTTATTCTCGTTAAACTAACACCACTTCTAAGAGATCTTATTCTATGCGCATGTAATTAAATAATTTCGATATATTTTCATTTAATATGTATTTAGATAAATTCTACGAACTGGACCTCAATACTGAATCGAAATAATAATTAAAAATTGCCTTAATAATTTTCACTTCTTTCAGATAAATATTCTGTTAGATTTAGACGTGTAGGCACGCACATGCGTATAGAATAAGATTTCTAGCAAGTGGTGTAAGTATAACGAGAATAATATTCGAAATTAATAGAATTAATCCCCTCCGATAATCTTGTAAACAACTTTCAAAAATAAAACTGTCATAGATGATATCGAGCCAGTCTAACAATGGATTTCGAGGAGAAAGGTATGCATAACTTACACTTATTACATTTAAATTATAATATTCATTTTCTATAATAATTTAACAATTATTTAGCATATGTCTACTACTCTTATGCACCCTTCTTATATTTAAGATTGTTCTAACACCTATACATTTGTTTAAACATTAAATTCTTTCTAACGTAATTCAAAATATAAAATAATTTCGATATATTTTTATTTTATATATAATTAGTCTTATCAAAAATTTCAGAAACATCAAACAATTATTTTTTAATAATTTTTAATTGAATTTATTCGATTTATACCTACATGTACTTATTAATTAACTAAGTATTAAGAAATTAAAATAAAAATCAATCGTTAGAAATAGGAAACAGCTGTTTAAAAGTAGGTCACTGTTAAGAATAATAGGTCAGCGATACAAAAGTAGGTCAGCTGTACAAAAACATATCAATAATCTCATATGTATTGAATGTATTGAGAGAAAGATACGTCCAAGTTAAATGAGCTTAACATCGGCTATGTTCTGTGTATCTCTCGGTGAATTCTAGGAAATTCGTTATATATGAAATAGACATAGAAAAACATTCCTTAACTATCGGCTTAGTTGAACGTTCAATGCTTTGTTTACCTTCGTTTCTCTCCGTCACTCTTCGGCCGGTGTCGACAACCGAACGTTGTCATTTCGTTGTTAGATTTGATATTGACCTTCGTGTATGTTCGGTACTTGTCGTATGTATTCGTAACTACTTTTAATAATAATCGTTAGTCTTCTTCGAGCGTCGGCAGGAATAACAAGGATATTATTTAAAGTATGTGATTTATTTCGCGTTGCGTGTACGTGTATTCTTTCTTATCCAAGTAAGGTGCATATGTGAGCGAGTGTGTGTAGTGCTTATATGGATACCTGCAGTTATGGATATGGATATATTGCATTGGATATAAAAACAAAGTACGTCTAACGTAAGTCGACCATAATTTTTAACTTTTTTTTTAACATTTGACACCGCGTTGTAGGTTTAGTATCAAATATATTTTTTAAATAATTTTCATTAAAAAATCTAATAGGTAATCGTAACGTTGTAGAATTTTTTAACCGGACACTATATGTACGCGTTCATTATTCACACGAATAACTTTCGTTGCATTCGTAGAATTGAAAATGATTTTAATTGGATTCATTTTTTAAGTTAAAACTTCAGATCATTCAAGGCAACTTTGATTTTTGGAATAGAATTTTAGTATCGGTGAATAAATTGGGTTGCTGGATTGACCAAATTAGAATTTCTTGCTTTCTAAACAACGGTTTTAAATTTGTGAACTAATCAGAGCACTTTTGCTTAATTTTTTTAGGAACGATTACTTTATTTTAAACGAAGCTATAGGAAGATAAATAATTTTTCTTTTGTTTACCAAATATCGAAAAGAAACAATTTCTAATTTAAAACTTTCATTACATTTCTAATCTTTAAACATTTTTATATACTTCACATCTAAGATCAACGAAGCAAACAACAATATCCGTCGATTAAATAAAAAAGATATCGAAAAAAAAGTTAGAAGCTGTATAAGTGTAATAAAAGGGAAAAGAAATGTTGATTTCAACGAGATGCAGAGAATATCGAAGTATGAGGAAAAAACTAAAACCGTTAAAACCTTTCATTCTTATTCACTCGCTCTTATTAAGACTTGGTTTCTTTCTTCCTCGTTTTGTTTTCATCTACTTCCACCCTTCATCATTTTATTCTTAATCTTCCTATTTCTCTACTACCTTGTATTTATTTCTTTCTTTTTTTTCTTCCTTACTTTTATTTTATTTCCTTTTATTTTGTTTTTTATATTATTTCTTCTCCCGGTCATAACGTTCGGTACTGATTTTTTATTCCCTTTTGGTTTTCATTATACTCTGGTAACATTTAGCCGGGGGCCACTTTAGTCATCGAGGTTTTAACTTTACAAAGTGCACATGCAGGGTGGTACTACCCCCTCCTCCCCCCTCTTACCTTACGATAACCACAGAAAAACTGGACGTGAAACTTCTCATTGGAGTTCGAAGTCAACGTTCTAGTACCTGGTTTCTTACCGAGGAGTAGTAGTTCTTTTCAAACGCAACCAAAAGGATATTCGAAATAATTTCCCTAAGGGGTTTCAAAGTAAACAGGGCCACGCACCGATCATAGAAATGGCACTTGGACTTCTTCTATTTTTCTCTTTTTTGCTATTTTATTTTTCATCTTTCTTTCAATCCCCCTATTCTCTCATTTTTATTGAAAACAACTACTTTTGAGTTTAACGTTCTATAATAGTTGTTTCATGAGATTTACTTGTTAGATATAAACAAGTAACCGATTAGTGTGATCTTACGAATGATGGTTAATTTCACGAGCTTTAATAGAAGGTAACTATGCTTTATTGCGAAGTGCATGCAAACGTGATGATATTTTCCATGATCGAAGCTTTCGTTTAATATTCAACTAGTACGTCCAATCATGTTTCTATTAAGAAACATCAATACTTGAACGAACTAACATACATGCGTATTATCGAAGTATGTGAAAATAAACGAGCGTTTATAATCGGTGTCTTTTCATTTAAAATCAACAAAAACTAAAAAACCAAAAACTCTTTACCCAAAAGTTTGACCCTTTTTACCAAAAAAAAAAAATAAATAAAAAAGAAACTAGGTTACAATTAGTGGTAGGTTACTATGGTAAATCCTTTAACAAAAAGCAAAGGGAGAGGGCGGGATTAATTTAGTGATTCGGTTTGGAAGCAACAAGGTCGTGTTCATTAAGTCGGTAGTTAGAAAGGAAGAAGTATGAATACGTATTTCAAAGAGTAAACTGGTAACAATTCGAAAAGGAAAAGGAACCTTTTTTTAAGATTTTTTTTTCACGTGTTCTGGGTAGAGTGGGGCTGGGTAGGTAGGAGGAGAAAGGGACAAGGGGGAGGGAGGAGAGAAAAAAATAGAAGAAAAATACAGGAAAATCGTTAAAGGTTACTTCTTTCGCCTTTCGTAACAAGGAACTGAGTTCGGTAGGGCGCTTCGTTCGTTTATAAAAAAGCAATTTAATTTGCAGTAAAAATAACGACGAGGTGTATGGAAAAAAACATTGTGCAAGGTATATCCAGTTCTGGTAGCTCGCTTCCTCGTATCGGCGGAATAAACCGTTCGTATGGTATTTATCAGTTACGTTCTCGTTTTAATTGGAATTTACACGAGCCGTGGAAAATAGTATCCACAACCGTAGGTAGAGATATGTATATATATATACATTTACCTATATATATATATACACCGTTCTTGATAAAATCGTTCACATGGATACGCGAACTGTCTGTTTGTCTATCTGTCTGTCTATTTGTCTGTCTGTCTGTCACGTTATATATTATATTGTCGGAAAAAATAGGGCCCCCCCCTCACCCTTAACTTTTCTCAACACCCCATAGTTCCTCCCCAGAACGTGACGGAACTTTAGCGAAATATGAGGTCAAATTTCGCATTAGACGACGTAGGTGTACTACGCAGTGTAGCGAACGTAGTTAATTAAAGTTTAACGAAAAACCTTTTGGGTAAATATCATACGTCCGATGTAACATGCTTGTTAACGTTAACGATAGATTGAAAAACTCCGTGGAGAGATCGAACGTTAGTATAAAAATTTTGTTGTTATAAAGAGTAGGGAAAACACACTACCACGGAACGCATACACACGTTCCATCTCTAAACGCGAATTGTTAACTTTAACTGGGTATTTGCGATTACTGGTTGTATATTTTCCGGTTTATCCTATTATTTTGTTTTTTTTGTTTTTTTTTTTCTTTTCAGTATACATTCCTGGTAAAGTTAATTGATTCTTTTGTATGTATGGTACATACGTCATACGTTGAAAGAAACGTTTATATATCTTCCTCTCTTGGCGTGTTTCTATTTCTTCTACGTTCGAAGAACATTTTTATCCGAAAATTTCTTTCATTCGTTTAAAGGATTAATCGATTATTTTAGTTGATTTTTATTAAACGATAGACATTATTAATAGTTTGTTACATTTTGGTACATCGTTAATTTGCAATTTTTGTTTTATTATATTTGATTATTTATTATGTTATAACGAAGATGTAACAGTTCGGAAAAGGTACGTTCAATTATTACTTGTCAGTTCGTTTTTAAGTAGATTAGAAAAATGTTTCTTGATACATTGTGTTATTTGTGAAAAATTATATTAAGATACAAGGTTATCGTTGTTAGGTTTGGTAATGGATCAAAGTCTCCCTCCCTCCTTTCCACCCTCCTTTTTATTTTTTTTTCAAATATATTACTTGGGCTTTAATGTACTTTGCTATATTTTACTTGTCTCATCGATCTTCTGCGACGAAAAGAAATTCTCCAATACTCGTTTCTTTGAATCACCTTATATATATCGAAAATTAAGGTTACCAGAATAAATTGATGTGCTGGAAAAACTGTAGAGGTTTCTTTCCGAGATCGAAAAAAAAAAAAGAAGAAAATTTTTCAACCTGACCTTTCCCCGAAATTACCCGTACCCCTAGTACCGAATAGAAAATCGGGGTTGGGTGGAGGAAAAAAATCGGGACCCGAAAGTACGTTCGATGAATAAAACTCTAATCAAATAATCTGAAATTCGTATGCCCAATTTTAAACCGGGGGCCTAGATTTAACTATTCACGATCTGATTCGTTAATTGCGGTACAATGAGATGTCAGAAATTGTCTAAAAAGAATCTTAAATCAAAAATTGATATCTAGAACAAGGCAGATCATATCCTGGATACACCTAAGTAAAATCAGTAACCCAAATATATTCATGAGATCGAACCCTGATCCGTATTCGGAAAATATTTTTGTAGGCCAAACCGAGCCCGTAATTTCGGGTACCCGCATAACTCTAATAAATAATTAAAATAAAAGAGAGAGAGAGAGAGAGTGAGTGGGAAAGAAAGTGTATTTTAATATTATATTAAGCATTATCATTATTATAATGATCAAATAAATATTGAGAATGTAATTGTGTATTATAAAATAATGAGTAATATTTATTAGAGTTGAGAGAGGGAGTTAGAAAGTTGCAATAAACTAGAAGTAGTTCTTTTCGAAAGTACGTGAAAATAAAAATTTCATATCGTCGGTAAAGAAAGAAAGAAAGAAAGAAAGAAAGAAAAAGAGAGAGAGAGAGAGAGAGAGAGAGAAAGAATCGAGAATGGGGTTGGGAACGATGATGCAGTTATCCACGAGTCGTTGATCATGCTATGACAATCTCGTGGCTCTTTAAACTTCGGAAACGGGGAAAAATATAGATTGTCTCGTCGCACGCTATGAGAACTTACTTTTATTTCACTTTTTTAAATTCTTTCTTTTTCTGAGTTCCAACTCTTCCTTATTTCCTTCTTTCCCTTCATTCTTTTCTTACCATCCTACCTTCCTTACTTTCATTCCTTTCTTCCTTACTTTCCTTTCCTTTTCTTTCTTCCTTTTGCTTATTTTTCCACGCGAAAAGTCCGCTCACGTCCTTATCCGTTAAGCTACTTCCTTCGAAGAGTAAACATCCAATAATTCTGTTCGTGCTTCTTTCCGTAGGACAAGCGTTACTTTACCATCCCCGTTTCAACCTTCCTTTTCCATCCCTGTTCCTTCACTTTTTCTTCATCTCTTTCTTCTTCTTCTCCTTTAAGGAGAAATAGGATGAGGATGAGGAGGAAAAGGAGAAGGAGGAGGAATAAAAAGAAATTTTCTATTGATCGATTGAGAAATGTAGCTCCCAAGGTAAGGAAATCTCATTTCTTGTCCTTTTTAAAGTCATCCTGAGAGGATCGGGTTTACAGAAGAAAGATCACGAGAAAAGAAATGATTCCTTTTTATGCTTTCCTTTTTTTTATCTCCTTACTTAAGATATATGAGAATTTGATTAGTACATTAAAACGATTTTGATATACCGTCGACAAATATTTTATTATTTTATTATTATTTACATAACACATTTATAATACCTTTCTATTATTTTATTTTAAGATTTTGTTACTTTCAGTTAGTTTCTATGATATAACAGTTTTTTTTACCGAAACTGCTATCCCATTTGGATCTGAAAAAACATTTTTTTGTTTGTTTCTTCTAAATTTAATTCTCGACCGAGAGATGTTTTCGCGAGTATTTGAAATAGAAAAGAGATCTATAAAAGAAAAATGAATCTTCTAAAATGTCTTTGACAAAAAAAAAATGAAATCACCGGTGTCGAGATTAATGATTGTAGTTTAAAATATCGATGACTTAATGCAAATATAAAATAAAAATTAAAAGAGAAATATTAGATTGTCTCGTAAGTTTTTTTTTTAATATTATTTAATTAATATTGAATATACCATAGATAGTATTATGAACAAAAGGTATAATATAGGAATAAAATCGTATATATCGTTAAGTAAAATAATATAAAAAATACAACACAAAAGAAATACATTTTATATTGAAAAATAATGAAGAAACTTATAGGACAATCGGAGAATCTAATAGATAATAATATATTTTCTATTTTATAATAACATAGAGGGTGTCTTTTAATGAGTTGAACGATTTTTATGATATTGGTAGTCATAATAGGAATATAAACTTTCGGGGTTATTATAATTTTATTTCCTTTATCTTTTAGTTTCCTCTCTTCTCTTACTATCCCTTCCTTCTCTTCTTCTTCTTCTTCTTCTTCTCTTCCAACAAATCTCATACTCTCTATTTTATTTTCCTCTTTGAATGTAGCAAGGGTAGCAGGTGCGGGTCGTAGCAGAGAAGCACAGTTACTGTCAAACAAAATTCGTTGCTGGTGTTCTCCTACGATACTTCCGGTAGCGGTAAAATCTTTCAAAAATATTTCAACGCGATAATGGAACGTTAGTCGTACCACGGAATGGAAACCAAACTCACGAAATTACGTTGGATCATTTTTAGATTTTTATTATATTTTATTTCTGTGTACCTTTTTTATTTATTCATTTATTTATTCATTTATTTATTTTTGTTTTATTCTCGTTTCAGAAATAATATCCCGATGAAATATATATCTGACATTTTGTTGATTTTCCATTTTAAACGATTTTCCTTATCACGCGTTTTCGTTTCGACGATATCTAACAGTGAAATTATCAAAGAGACCAATAATTATAATCTTTATTGGTCATTAAAAAATTGAAAAAACTTATTTGATAAATAATCCAAAACTGAACATATATGTATATATATATATGATCCAGTACTAATATCTACACTATTTTAATTTATTTATTTTATTTATTTATTTATTCGGATCAACGGGCTAATTACGAAATCAATATTATCGTAGTGCGAAGTAATTGATGGCTATCCTTTCGTTTGCTGTCAGTTCTGGTATCTGCTATTGATTTTATATGTAGATATGTAAGCATATATGTATGTATATATATATAGAGTATGTATATCCCGATAACATCGAGTTTGGTACGATGATATTTCACATTTTTCTCAACACATTGAAAAACACTCTTTTATGCTAGACGTATAATATTAAAATATTTATTTAAAATTATTTTATTTATATATTATTTAGATTGATATATATATTCAATACTATAGAAATTGTATGAATGATTTGCGAACATGTTTGTGTAAAACATTGATTATTCTTTATCCAAGAGTTTGGGTTATATTACTTTTTTTAATATTTAATATGTATAATAATAATTGAGATAGATATTTCATAAATAAAAAAAAATTAGGTTATTGGATTGACCTGGAATTAGGGTCGAACAGTCTTTCCAAATTTCGAGCTATTTTAACCTCTTTTCACGAATTTATTGCAACAGCCATCATTAACAAATTTTTTCATTTAATTCTCTTTCTATTTTTAAATTTTGAAGATATTTAACACACAAACTATCTTTCTGCTAATTTCCCTAACTGTTCGAATCTCATTAATTTGTTTTAAATTTCATTTATCCTGGGCGTTCAGTCATTCTGGGTTTCCAATTTTCCAAGCAACAATTACCATCGCTATTGTCAATTTTCATCTGTTGGATCCTTCTCGTATGTACTTAAAACTCATGTTAATGTATCACGTCAGTAAAAATTACATATAATTCTCATTGATAATTGATCGTATGTTGCTATAGAATGTTTAAAATATTTAACAAATGTTAATCCCTATCTTAAACGACTTCCAAATTTTAAATATTCATGAACAAAATTGAATAGTTTGGCTGACTATATTGAAAGATTCGAAACAGGGAAGGTCTTCCAATTTTCGGACAACCGTTCTAACCCATTAACCATTCAGGTCTCTTCAATCAATCTCTCTCCATGAGAACCTATTTATTTGAAATAGTGTTTCTCACTTTAACATTATTATTTATATTCCTGTGCTGTGTTATTGGACTATGTTTAATAAATAATAACATGGTGTATATATCGGCCAAGGGAAGTAAAGGAGATAAACTAAATTCTCCGGATTTTCTCGGTGTTAAACGACGAAAAAGAGAGAACTAGAGAGCTAGAGAGTGTGAAAGAGAGAGAGAGAGAATGAAAAAGAGATAGAGACAGAGATATATTTAACGGAGGAACCACCCATGCTGCTGCCTCTTTCTGGCGACAGGTGGAAATGAAATTTTGCAGCATTACAACGAATTGGTTATTGCCTCGGGTGATATTTTCTCTTTTTCTTTCTCTCTTTTTCTCTCTTTGTTTTACTTCCTCGTTGGTTCTCGCACGTTCCTAGAAAACAAGTGCTGTAAACGATCGATTATATATTTTCTCTATTTCGGTGGTAATACCTACCCACGTTAAACTTCTACGTATAAACCATGTTTTTTTTATTTTTTTTATCGATAATCTTTTATCTATAGCGTCTAAATGGCAAATGTTAAATATAAAAATATTCCATTGATTCTCGCGTATAATATTAACGTCGAGCAAGCGGTGAATGAGAAAGCAGAGAGGAAGAGAAGGAAAAGGACGGGGGATTAAAGTAAACAAACAAATCCTGTATTATTTGGTTTTCTTTTTCTTTTTTTACGAAATGCATTAACGATACGAAATTCAAATCTACGCTGTCTTGTTTGTGGTAAGCAAAATTGGAGATATTCTGTGTGAAAAATGTATATTCGGATTTTTATTAAAAGTATTGTAATGAGTATTATTTTGAAATAAAAATCCGAGACCGAGATGATGACGATGATGAGATAAAAAATAAAAAAAAGAGAGAGAGAGAGAGAGAAAGAGAGATGTTACAAAAGAGAATCACAGAAGAAGAGTTTTGCAACATTGCTGCGAGCAACTCACGTTTGTGCCTCACGGTAATGAATTGGGGCGACTTAATTAAAGGGTGTTTGAAATGGGGGAAAAAAAAAGAAATAGTAGAAATCGAGAGGGTGTTGTTAAAGGTAAGATAGTGGGAAGAAACTACTGGGTAAGGAATCGAGCATGTAGCACGTTTAAATTAAATACGTGGAATAATAAAAAAGCACTAGGAAATGAAAAGATCTGTTGGATTGACCATTACTCTGAGGTAAACTATACTAAAACTCTTAATATATATGAAATTATTTTTTATATATATATTATGTAATTATATTGTAAATATTTATTAACGAGAGTATTCGGGAGAAATTAAAATTATTAGACTTTTATTCAGTTCCAATTTTTCTTGATTTTCCAAAAAATACATTTGATTGAGATAAAATCGATTTAAATATATTTCATAAATCTTATTATATAAATAAAATATTATCTATTAAATTATACACAAGATATGCGTATACTTATATATACATATATCTGTATATTATTAATATATAAGATATGTGAAAGATAGGAATGACAAAAGTAGAAATGAGGTTACTTTAAAGGGTCCAGACACCCGCAGGGTGAGATAGAAAGTAGTGAGAATGAAGAATGAGTTGGTTGAAAAAGAATGAAATAAAGAAACCAAGAAAAGAAAAAGAAGAAGAAGAAGTTGAAAAGGAATGGTGAGATTGCAAGAAATAAGAATGATACGTCGAGTACAGATTATTTATCATTAACTTTAGGAATGAGGGATAAAAGAACAAGATGAGGGATATATAAAAATGGAAAAATGTTTAATGAAAGTTGGTAAAAGGGTTTTAAAGCGTGAAATTAAATAAAATTATTATATCGTATTAATTCGGTGCATTCATGCGAAAAGTGATAAAATTTTCAACAAAGATAATTCGATATAATATACATACCTCTAAGTGATAATTTATATATATATAAATAATAAAAAGTATTTATACTAACCTGATAATTGATTTCCTTGGATGATTATTCCGGTAACAGGTCCTGTGATCGAATGAATTCGTTTAACGAATTTACAAGTCATCGTTTGAGGATTATATACATAAATACATTGATAGTTAGTTAGATATATAGATATATAGATATATAGATAGATAGATAGATAGATAGATCGTTGTACGGGCAAGACCATAAATTGCTCGACAAAAGTCAAAGCGTTGAGTATTTATTGAAAACGAATCGCTATGTACAAACGTATTAAATACACGATAGCGTGACATTTACACGAAGTTCTGTTTATCGCATACAATAATCGATATGCAGCCGATATGATAACAATAGACAACACCAGGGTTAACCCTGTGGTTCTTGGTAACGTGTACGGATTATATTTACAACCCATCTCGTCGTTCATATTTGCACGTAGAGATTGCACACGTGTGTTGTTATGGGTAACACACGTGCTTTTTGCCTTTCTAATATTGTATTGTATGGTATATATCTACTTACTCTAGGTGTGTGTGTGTATGTGTGTGTGTGGTAGGTAGATAGTAGTATTATCCAATTTTTACTTGAAAACTGAACAATTTTTTTTTTGCTCGGTCATATAGGATATTTTCTTTTTTTTCTTTTTTTTAAATTCATCTCAATCCTTCTTTACGCGCAAGAAACATTTTCTCGGTTGAATTACCAGGAAGGTTCTTTTCTTTCTTTTTATTATTTTTTTTTTTGCCGAGGATTTCCCTTTTATTTTATTTTTTTTCTTTTCCTATTTTTCTTTCTTTCTTTCTTTCTTTCTTTCTTTTTTTTTCATTCTTCCATTATTTGCAGGTACGTAATACCGTTCGAAGTTTCACAAGAGCAAATACGCGCGCCCTGTTTGATTAGCCCAAACTAACGTAAGATAGACTTTAAATGCGAAAATTAAAACAAATAAGGTTATTATCGTTTTAGGAAAAAAATGGGGAAAGGGAAAGACGGTCGGAAGGTGGAGGAGCTGAGGCAGGATTTCTTTTCCTATTATCTTTTTCATTTTATTTTATTTTATTTTATTCTCTTTTCTCAGTTTTGTTTTGTTTTGTTATCTCGTAATCGTTAATTTTCTCTAATATTTACATCGAAATTCTCTTTGCGTAACACCGTAGCGAGGAATTTATTATATTCTTTTTTTTTCTCTTCTCCTCTCCCTTTTCTTTCTTTCACGTTATAATTGATAATTATTATAGCGAGGTATGCGAAAAATTTGAATTTTATGTTGAAAAATAATAAGGTTAGGAAAGAGAAAAAGTATGTGTGTGTGTGAGAGAGAGAGAGGAAAAAATTGAACAAAAACAGGTCGTAATAAATTGATTAACGGAGCTACTACCCACGGTTAGAATTGATGTGAATTTCAACGTTCGTCGGTGCGATTCCGCACATTCTCGATGCGAGAGAGACAAGCGAAATCATAAAATTCCAATTCGACGTATTTTCAAAAATGAGCCTTTCCCTTTGCCTTATTGGGTACGCGTTTATCCCATCGACCAATCAAATCGAGAGAACCGACCCGTATATTATTCGGCTACGAAAAAGATTGGCTGCAAATAACAAAAAAACAAAAAGGAAAATAGCACGAATTAAATTTTTTGTCCTGCGCGTCTCTCTTGTCTTAGGGGAAAAGGGGAAATAAAAAGCAATAAAAATGAAAAACACGCAGCTCCGTGCATATTAAATTTCGTTCGAACATTTTATTTTACGTACGACGCATTAAAATACGAACTTTCGCGGATTTTATGTTGTTGACATTTATCGTTTACCTCGGACATGGAAAATTATCGTAAATACGATGCCGACTAAAATTTATGTTATAAATATTTAATATTTAACCATACTTTTATACACATATAAGAGGTGAAATAAAATAAAAGCTGATTTCATTTCCCCAGCAACAGATTTTCCTTTGTCCGAAGAGTAATTTTGTTCGTGTAAAATGATATAGCGGTTACAGTTGCATCGTAGAAACATCAGATATGTGTAATTATGATAAACGGTATTTTTTGTTAACGTTATCGTGAACGTGGTATTGAATCGTTCGAAAAATGAATCGCGTTAAAGAAGAACGAGAGATATCTCAAGATTTCGATGAATTACAATAACGTTTAAATAGAATCGTCTCATACCAAAATTTGAACACTATGATTGTGCTCGTCTTATGTAAATCGGCAATTAAACGATCAGACTTTAAGTATCGAATACAATAACCATCAATTAAAACAAATGATGCAAACAAATTATGCAAATAATATTGAATACATATACGAATAGATAAATAATTGTAAGTTAAAAATAATTTGAAGAAAATCAACATTTATCTCAGCCCGGGACCTTTCATCGCGAAGGACAAAAATTTGCCATCGAAAATAACATTGTTAAAATAAAAGAAAAAGAATCATAAGATAATTAGAATCGGTGAATCCCATTTCTTGCTTTTGTTCGTTCGTTCATTAAAAAAAAAAAAAAGAAGAAAAAAAAAGTGAATCGGGGGATACGAATGAAAAAGACTTTGGGTAAAATGGTATTTTCGAACGTTTCCGATGAAATAGTGATTAATTAAGTAACATCGTTGAGCGATTTTATATGTAACTCGTACAGTCGTTGCGGAAAATATATTTGCGTAGGATACATACACATAGATATATTTTCCTCATATAACGCAAACGCGTATATGTCGTATGTGTGTGTGTGTGTGTGTATACATGTATATATATGTATATATAACTATATAAAGCTACATACCAAACTGACCAAATTATAACTTCGTATGAAATCTCGCGCACACCGCGAACGTTATTTCGTTTATTACAAATCGTATAAAGTCTTTCTCTACAAGAGAAACAGAGACAGAAAGAGAAAGAGAGAGATGAGAGAGATAGATAGATAGAAAGAGATAGAAAATAGGAAGAGAGTATTGGCATTACGCGTACGGCTTATTTTTGGATCTTTTTTTTTTCTTTTTTTGTTTCTTTTCATTCGCGTGTTCATTTAGTTTTTAAACGTGCACTAGCATAATTGATTTTTCTTCTTTACGCTCGATTCTCATAGGTTTATCTGGTTAATGGATACCCCATTTCAATTATATATATATTATTATTATTATTATTTTTTTTTTAAATCTATAATTAAGCGTACATGCTATACTTATTATCCAACTGTGTTTTTCGCGATTATTTAAATACATACATCACGTAATTAATTTCTGCGAACGCTTATTACACATACATACATACCATATGTAATATTGTATATATACACACGTAAATTATCGAGAATCTCAATGACAAAACACACATTTAAATGATTTTATTCATTAGGAAGAAATATGTGTGCGTATAACGTCGTCATAGTAATCATCGTCTTTTAGTCCATAGTCTTTAGTAATCGTCGTGTCATTGTAGTCGTCGTTGTAGTCATCGTCATTGTAATCTAGTTTACCTTACATCTTTATTTTTTTTTATTTTTATTCTTTATCGTAGTTTCAACACGTTGACTGCCATGTAGGTCAATGGGGCTACTAATTAAAGGATCATCTGTAACCCGGTCTTATTATATTGTTTTTATACCTTATTTTAATAGAATCGTGTTTTCTCTATGGGGAGAAAAAAAACATGTTAAATTTAGGTGACAGTCGACATATTCATTTTATCAATATCTTCCAAACTTTTCTTCTTTCTTTTCTCTCAACAAGTATATAGTAGTATATGGTAACACTTAATGTCTAATCGGTTTATTAAATTACTTACGTGTTAATAGTTGTGTCGAGATCATTAACACTATATATATTTATATATAAAACACTATACACATATATAATATATACATATATAATTTTAATATAATAATATGTATATATATATATATTATATATATCTATAATAATAATAATATTATTAGTAATAGTAATAATAATAATAATAATAATAATGTCATATACTTCGATACCTTTTCGATAGAATTTTTGTTCATTTAGTTAATTTCTCAGTTTCGATAGTAAAGCTCGCAGTCATAGTCAAAGCATGATCGTAAGGAGCCAAAGGGAGAGGAGGGGGGTAGTAATGATATATATATCAAATGATCAACGCCTATCACCACTCGAATAATGAATTTTTATGTTCAGTTTAACGTGTCACGACATGTCATTGGGCTTAACCTATATTGAACGTTTATTATAATATTATATTATTATACTATAATTATACACGTCTAACGGGTTCATGTCTATCCTCTCACCAGGCTCCACCGATGTTCATTCACACGGAAACACACACACACATGCATACACATTACTGCACGCATACTGACAGACAGACTTACACATACCTATCATGTATGCTACAACATTTCGATTCTCTCGTTTTCTTTTATAGGTTTTGTATTTTTATTTATTTTTTTTTTATTTTATTTTCGTAAACAGAGGATTATAATTAACCTCTTTTGGAATTAGGTAACAGCCATACATTTATTCCGGCAAATACTTTTCTACCATTTTAATTACATTTAGTGCGTGTTTGTTTGGCTTATCGTTGATGCGTTAGAGTAATATGATCACTTTTTTTTTTTTAAATAAACACACATATTTATTTTGAGATTAATTTTTATTCAGTTTAGATAGATGAGAAATATATAATTTTTAGGTGATTGGATAATTATGGGAAATGAATTATAATGAAATAATTATAAAGATAGTTGTGTGTGTTATTAAGTGGAAAAGTATTTGTCACGATAAATTTGCCACGCGTAAGAACTATTTAAAGTAAAATTTCAGGTCCCTCGCGTCCGCCCAATCATCATCTATCTGATCCCCTTCCCTCTCCACGATTCGTTCATTATTATTCGCAATAGTAACAATTTAATTAATAAAAATAATACAAAATTTGTTCGGGTAATTAAAATGTTATTCGCTGTTTCAAAGATTTTTGCAATTTATTTTCTTTCCATCTTTATTTTTATATAATTATTTGAGTTAAAATAAATCTAGGAAATAAGAGGAAAAAAGAAAAGGGGAGAAAAGAGTTTATTTCGGTAAGTTTGAAAGTATTTTTGCGAATAATAATAATTAATTTCTCTTGGAAAGGACGCCATTAACACAAGTGTGTGTGTTTTCTCTAATCGATTAAAACCCTTTAACACTTCCTTACGCTCTATATCCTACGAAATTTCTTTTTTTTTTATATACTGCAATCTCTAATAGTATTGTCAAACATTTATGCACTTTGGCTAAGCGCATCCTAAGTTTATTTAATAGTTCATCATAGTCATCATCATCATCATTATCATCATCGTCGTCATCGTTATCATCATCATTATCATTGTTATATTTATTATTTATCTTATACACTTCTATCTCTTTTTCTTATACATATCAATTATTTAAATATTGCATTTATTTAATTTCATTTTCAAAAGATTTGAATACCCTTAAAATTGGATCATCTTTTGTACATCGGAAAGCTCTTTGGGAATCATACTCGACAAGTATGATTCTCTGTTCTCGACGAAAAGTTCATACACTCATTTAGAGTTAAATTTATTCAAATTTTAACCTTTCGTCTTTACATACAACTACCATGTTTTTATTATTCTTTATTTTTTTTTAAAGCAAACAAAGCGTGAAACACAAACCGAAAGAAAATTAATTAGAAAATATAATTACTGATCATATTTTACGTTATTTCGATTTAATTGGCCATTCGAATTCGCCTAAATCATGATAGATGTTTGACAAATGTTTCTGACACACATTTTCGTAATCTAAAATATGAATTAAATGTTTCTAAAATGGAGATAACATTTCGATTACTCTTTTATGAGTTATTTAGGTCTAATTTTAGTTTTTCATTTTGTAGAATTAAAAAGTTTAGGAACTTTTCTGACAATCTAAAATAAACAAAAATTAGTCCCAACGAGTTAAACGAAAAAGAGTAATCAATTTCAATAATCAGGGAATTTCAACGCTGAAATAATTTTATTTATAAAACTAAACAAAAATAATAATAATAATCATTATTTTTCTAAAAATTTCATTGTGCATATTTTACAACAGTACGAAGCGTATGTTTGGGTTATTGAAAAAAAAATAAACAAGAATGTGCTTAAGCAAGAATCATTCCTGGGTGATATGTTCCTAGATATGCTTTATATTAAACAATTGGATAGATTTATCTTTTTTTTTTTTAAAAATGAAGAAACAAGCTAAAGAAAAAACACAGAATAAAAACACCATATTAAAAAGAAAAAACAGTGTGATAAACGTTTTTCTATGGTTCTTTGAGAAATAGAAGAAACGTAGGGACAATCCGAAAAATCATACGGTATGTGTTCGACAACAAACGAATAGAGAAACATAGTTCGTTCGTTTTTGCAATAAATTTTCGTGGAATAGAGCGTTTCTCGCGTTCACTGTTCTCACTCGTCGTTGAATGTCACCGTTGATTGACTTTTTCCGTTGCCAGAAAAGGAATAATTTCGTGTTATTTCAAGCCTACATACAAATACAGAGAGAGAGAGAGAGAAAGAGAGAAAGAGAGAAATGCTCTTGGCCTTTCTATGCTAACAATTTTTTTTATTTTCTATCTACAATATGTCAAAAAAAATAAAAAAATATCTCTACTGGACCGTTCGTGCGAATTAACTAAAAAAACACAAATCATTGTAGGCAATGAAAAAAGAAAAAAAAAAAAGGAATGGCAAATAAAATGATACCTATTGGTATTCGTAGTATAAAACTTATTTAATTTTCCAGCCACGATCGGGGTGTAAGTAAAATTCTAAAAAAAAAGAAACAAAAAAAAAGGGGGAAGGGAAAAAAATATCGCTCAATCTATCCTACATGCCAACTGCTGTTAAAATAGAAATGAAATATTTTTTTACAAATAACGTTTTTACGATAAAAATTACTCCCTTCTTTTTTTATATATTTTTTTTATATATATTTTATATCTATTTACATTAATGTTTGCTCAAGCGCATATATATGTGCGTGTATGCGTGTTTGTGTGTACCTGTTTGTGAATATATCTTGAACAACGATACGGTGTCGAATTTTTTGTTTTTCATCTAATATGTAATACTAGTATAATAATACAAAGCGCGATAGAGTGAAATCTAAAAATGCATTTGAATAATCGTGAGAGAACAAAAAAAAGAAAAGAAAAAAATCAATAATTATTATATGCAATAGGAGAAAGATAATTATTTATATTTTATTTTATTTATTATTTAAACTCTTCAAAAGGTATTGTCTATAGATTCGTAAGTTTATAACTCCTCTCGTTTTGTTGGGAAAATCCTTATGCATCCTTATAGATATAGGCTATACTGATTTCGTAGACCGATTCGCGTATATTCCGAACGTGACACGAGAATCGCGTTGCTGGCAGTCGTCGTAAGCTTATTTGCTGACAGTATCAATTTCGGGACGAACAGTGTATACATACGCGAGTGTATCCCACCTATCGTTTGCACCTGGAAACCACCGATTTCATTTTGTATCTGGAAGGGGGGGGGACAGGGTGGGGAGGTCCGGATACACTATGGATCAGAATCGTTATCCATCCATCTTACCGAATAGATATACTTACATACGTTTATGTATGTATGTATGTATATATGTATATGTGTATGTATGTACATATGTATTGTGTATGCATACGTATACTCAATGTATGTAGAACTGTATGCGTATACGACTCTGCTTACCGTTACTCCATCTTATATAATATTATATTTCTTCAAATCTGAAGTTTTTTCCTATGATAAATGATATCATGTGTTATATATATATATATTATTGTGCTTGTACACTCCAAAGAAAAATAAATAAAATACCATTCGGAAACTGCCACACGCAGAGAAACGTTACGCCCAGTTTTTGTTGCGTATACGTTATACACATACTTGATTTTTTGTCCTCTTTCTCGTTTCATTTCGAATGACAAATCAATGAGATAGGTAAGTTATATAAATTTCGATATATGATGGCAATAGAATAATAATAATAATTATAATAATAAAAAGAAAACGTATATAAAAAAGCGAAAGAAAAAAAAATAGCATGCTAAACGAAATACGTTGAAGATTTTTTTTTTTTTGTAAATAAACATTCGAAGAACGGCACAGTACCTTTCATCCAAAAGAGCCCTCCTCCTCCTCCTCCTTTTCTGTCCGAATTATGAATAATTGCATCACAGCAATGACCTCGATAGAAATTCCCCTAAACGTTAAACTTCTTCTCCCTTTCCGAGATGCATCTTTTTTTCCTTTCCTCAATTTAGTTTTATCGGAACTCGGCTGACTGAGAGAAGGAGAGCAAACGAAGAAAAAACGCAAAAAAAGAATATAAATAAAAAAGAAAAAAAAAGAATAAGAAATCAAAACACCGAAGCTGTTTCAAGTCTCGACCCAACGAGTCTTATCCGCTCGATATTCTTTCACCCCACTCTTCCCTCTCCCGTCCCCCATCGTGAACTATTTTAGGAGACTTTGTATTTTTTTCTATTTTTTTTCTCTTATCCCATCCTTTCGACGTTTCATGGAAATCGCAGGATATCACGGATTTGGGACTTCCAATTGGCAATAATTCAAGAAAGAACTGCTAAAATAACGACGTTACGTTTTTTCTCCTTTCCCCTAAACACCTTCGTCTTCTTTCCTTTTCTTCTTTTTTCTTTACTTTTTTGTTTTTCTCCTCACGATTAGCCCTTAAACCGTGAAAGCCTACAAGTTTTTGCAATTAGAAGGCCGTTACCGGATGGGCCGATTCATGGCTCGTTAAACCTAAAGGATCCTTCACCCAATCACTGCTTTTTTTTTCTCTTCCTTTTTCTCTCTTTCCTTCTTTCTAATTCAGTTACTAACTCGGGCCGATTTGTTCTAAGTTGGTCGATGAGGGACAGTTCCACCAATTTCCGTTCAGTTCGCCGATCATAGAAAGCCGGATCAAGTTCCAGCCTTCCAATTCTCGATATCAAGTGTCGTTAGAGGTGTTAGGCTTGTAACCAAGATTTTTTCTTTGTAGGAATAGATGTATTTCACGGAAGTTTGGACGATCAACGTCGTTACGTTGCCAACACTCACGCATCAGCTCGTAGATCTCCTTAGGACAGTTCTTTGGCAGTGGTAGTATCATCTGCAAAAGATAAGACGAGAAGGGGTGTTCCCAAAGCTCGACTAAACTTTGGCTAAACTGTCGTTAAGTGTCGAAAAGGGAGACCTATGTGACTCGTTTGTCGAACGTCTTCTACCAAAACTATTTATATATATATTCTCAAGATCTATTAACGCTAATATTCCAACATTGATGCTAATGAACTGACGTATAATTCGTTCAATCAATTATTATCTTACCCAGATAAGTCATATTTTTATCTCTAATTGGTATAACGAGATTAATATATCGATTTTTATTCATTTCAAATAAATTTTCCAAAAGATTATCTGAATATTAATTAGAAATCTGTGAGAATTCGATATTTCCGAATATCAGTTAATTTTGAGTTAGTTCGAATCGATTTGAAATTTTTTCAGAATCCGAAAGTTCATAGATGGATATTAGAATATTCGCTATTTTTAGACCTGATTTGTAGATTCGGAATATAAGTAAGTGATGTGTGGAATTAGTTGCTTGATTTAATTTTAAATCAGTTCTCAGAGATTTTTATGAAAACAATTAGAAATGTGTCAATATGCAACGATACTAGATTCGAGAACGAAAATAAATTTTACCAATTATATTCAAGAACTCGGTAAATTCCTCAAATCTTTAATATTAATTTTACTTTTGAATAATTCAATCTATTTTCAAATATAAAAATACTTTTCGCCTCCCTTGTTAGCTCGTGAAAGTATCTATCTGTTAGTTCGCGAAAGTAAAAAAGTTAAGCTAAGATGTTCGCAAAAATAAATAAACTATGGTCGTCTAAAGTAAAGTTTGTTCAAGATGCGAAATGTCAAGATGTTCAAGACGTTCGAGATGTCTTTTAATAAAAAAGAAAGAAAGATAAAGATAAAGATAAAGAGATAGAGTTTCTTAGAACGTTCGATGCTTTTTCGTTGTCTTTTACTTACTCGTCTGTCGTCCTCCTGGTAAAAATACGTCGCGTTCTCGACCACGCGATGATCCGGAAGTTCTTCAAAGGGTTGTTCCCTGGCAAAGGTTAAAATTTCCCATAACGTGACAGCGAATGCCCAGACGTCGCTCTTCGATGTGTGCCTTCCCTAATTAGCGTGAAACATAAGACACAAAAGACCCGTTTAACCACTTCTAATCGTTTTCCTTTAAGTCGCGTGGAAATGATCTTTACGATAAATTTAATTTAATATCATAATTATTTATATATTAGGTGTTGGAATTAATTCGTAGTGTTTTACGAGAGATGGTATGGTTATTACAGTATTTTATTTTTACCTTCATAAACAAATCAGCTGTTTATTTAATAGCAACAAGTTGCATTTAAACATGTCGAAATTAATACCAAATGAAGTGTTTTTGCGGGTAGTTTTACACACTCCATTATTTAAACAATTATTTTAATATAAAATAAAATGATATTTTTATTTTTAGAAGAATTTTGAGAAAAAATAATTTTACACGCGTGTCTAAAGGTAGGGTGAAATCTAACACCTTAGTAGTTAATTATGGAAACTGTATTCACCCTCTCGCGTTCCTAGTTCGGCAAACTTGAAGTCTCTGTGAGTGTCTTGGAGTTTAAAGCAAAGAGCTTGAGTATAGGATGGTAACTCGTAAAATGGTTTACGTATTGGTGCACTGGCTTTGCACTGTCGTAGGCTACTCTGCGTGTCTCACTTTACGAGATGTTTCGTATTTAATATATATATAAAATAAACAATACCCACTTTTATATGGTTGATCATAATTTTCTTCCTTTTTTTTTTACTACCGTTATAAACATTGCTATAATTAATATAAAAAGAAAGAAATACGTGTAGCTATTCGTTGATGGAAAATATTCGAAGGAGAGTTTCTTCGATTGATTCTTAGATCTTTTTTTAAGATACAAATATTTTCTGTACATTATTTTCGTATTTGTTTAATACACTATTTCTAAATAAAGCTTTACAAATAAAATTTATTAAATATATAATAAATTTATTTCTAAATTGTCTTTGTTCTAAACACACTGTATCAATAATTTTGTTTCAAGTAAATATTTAATAAACGTAACAATGTACGATTTTAAGGTACACTCATTGTATGTACGAACCAATTAATTATTTTCCACGTGTTAATACCAGTATTAACTTTATTGTACGCGGATACTCACGCACATTCTTTTTCCTTTATTATTTTATTACTCTCTTTCTTTCTGTCTTTCTTCTTATTGGAAATTACAAAGAAAGAGAGAGAAAGAAAGAGATTTAATAGAAAACAGGAGACGAAAAATCATCGGGAAAGGATTTTTCGAGTTTGCCAGGCCTGCGTTAAGTCGAGATATTGCACCAGGAAAACAATATTTCAGCTTTTACATGGAAGAAGAGGAGGAAAGGGGGGAAGCAAAAAGAGTGATATAGGACGTTCAGTTCTTTTGTCAAAGGATTAATAAAACTTTATGAAGTTGCGTATAGTTGAACGTTAGTCTATTCTACAAGTATCGGATGCGATAAAAGTCAACGTTCAATCATCGAAACTACGCTAATTTTAGATAATTCTTGAAACGTTATATCGAGAGTATTAAGCGAACGGGTTGTTTCATTAGCGTTAGTACAATAGGCAACCTCGTTGTATAAACGATGAGCAATAATGAAGCATTAATGACGCAGTCAATTTTAAACGACTATGCAAACTCGAGAGGTCAAGTATTAAATATAACCCAGATTCGTTCTCCTTTTATATTTTGTCTCTATTTCCATTTTTATCCTGCTAATTATTTTACTATTTTGATAAGCGCATATACACACACACATACACATGTATATGTATATATATATATATTTTTTTTTTTATTTCAGATTATATTACTCGGAATTTAGTTGATCTCTCTTTGTTCTTATTTTCTTTCTATTTTCTACTTTTTTATTTTTTTTTATTTACCTTCTTCATTTTATTTTAATTCTATTTTATTAAGAAATACTTTATACGGAGCTTTAAGTTGGCCGAACGGATGGAAATTATATAAAACTTTATGAAATGAAAAAATGATATGAAGTAGAGAGAGAGAGAGAAAGAGAAGAAGGACCAGAGATAAAATTAGAGAAAGAAATTTTTTCTTACGGTTATTGTACGTGTGGGTATTTTAAAAAATATTTTTTAATCCTCCACTTATTTGTAGAAAGAAAAAAAAATATTTCCCTCTTAAAAATATATTCCATTTTCGTTTATATTTGATTTTGGTTTTTATTAAAAAAACCCAAAATCCTAACAACGGTGGTTTACGATTATTATAGTAAGAAATACAAATTTTTTTATTTCGAAATTTGATCGAGATACTTTCGAAACGAACGTTCTTTTTTTTTTGTTCCCCGTCGCCCACCTCCCTCTCTCGTTCTACTAAATTGTTCGAATTTTTTTTCCTTCGTGTAAAATGTCCGATAGAATTTGGAAGAGAGGGTAGGGGAAGAAGAAGGGGTCGATTGTTTTGACGGGGAAAAATTTGAAATTAAAATTCCCGTTCGAAATTATTGATCCCCATACTCCCCTCCCTTTTTGTTGTAAATATTTGAACAACGAGATTTATTTTCTACGCGAAGAAAATTAATTCTATTTAATAATCGATTGATTAAGAGAGAAAGAGAGAGAGAGAGAGAGAGAGAGGAAAATTTATCGTAGATCGGTACTATCTCGAAATTGTATTTTTCTTTAATTATTATTTCATAAAACGCATCGACAGACTTAACAAGTAGTATAGGTCAAGAGTATGGTCAGACACTCGCCATTTGAAGAAAAATTATTGCAATTTGACATATCGCACATTTTTCATTTAATAAAAAATTTCACGAAGAACAAAATATTTTCAATAAATTTTATTACCCAAAACTATTAGTTTCCGAGATATAAAACCAAGCTTTGATGAAAAAAAAAACACGATTTTTTGACGATTCTATTCACATTATGATTTTTCATTAAAAAAACAAAAACTTTTCAACCAAAGCATAAAACATAACTTAACGTAGACCACATTCCCAACATCTTAAATTTTTGTCAAGGATTTTTAAGCAACATCCACTTTGTGCTCAAAATTCAGCAAATACTTTTGGACTTATTGATTCGTCTCAACGGTTACGAATACGATGGTTTTTGTAATTGTCATCGAACAACGTAACAGTCGTTTATGCAGGTCACCATCATATATTTCCTAGATCCTTTCTCGTATTTATGTATTTGTCGATATGTTAAAAATAACGTATGCGATTTGTCGAGTGTATTTCGCATAGGTGATTAACGTAACCGGGGATTGGACTTCGGGCAGAAGGGTAACGTGGGAGGGAGTAGAAAAAAACAAAAAAAAAAATAGACATATGACATAGAAAAATCGAATCTATAGTTCATTTGACTCCACACGTCGTTATTTTTAATCGTCACGATCGTCTGATATAATAACTATCAAGAGAAAGATAGAGAGAGAGGGATAGATATCGACAAACGATCGTCTAAGCAATAGTTTTGTGTTTGCTTATGGGACTTCAGTTTGACTTTATCAAAAGTTTTGTCTCCTCTTTTGGAGGAAAATAACATTGAGTGAAAAAAATATTCAAAGTAAACCGAATTTCATCGGGAATACGAGAATAGATAGGTAGGTAGGTAGATAGATATATGTGTGTGTGTGTGTGTGTATATATATGCATTCACGATTCGTTGAAAGCACACCTCCGTAACGCTGGAATGAAATCAAAACTGCGCTCAACCCGTTTTATATAACTGGACTACTACCCATACTATTACTGTTACTACTACTACTATTACTACTACTACTACTACTACTACTACTGTTACTCTTTTTCCACATTTTGCATCGCGGGATATAAAGTCGTTCTCGCCCGATTGCCTCTTTCTACTTTGTTTTTTATCTTGCCTTTTTTTTTTGTACTCACACTCTTTCTCTTTCTCTCTTTCTCTCTTGTCGTTAAATACTTTTGGTTTCTTCTAACGAGTGAATCCCAACGTACATTTACTTGTAGTTAAGTAATAAAAGAAAGAGTTTATACGAGTATTCTCGTAGAATTATTTTCGATTAAACGTTTACGATTAATGTAGAATAAAAAGTAACTGTGTATGATTATGATAATAGTGATTTTAACGATATGTTACATATTTTTCGTTATGAAATATGTTTAAATACGATAGCACCTAGATTATTCGTTTTTTTTTATATTTGTTATTATGATTTAATTAATAATACTTTTAATGATTTAATTAATAATACTTTTAATGATTTAATTAATAATACTTTTTTTTTGAAATCTTACCATCAACATTGATTCCCAAGCCATCCATCTTATGGGTAACGATGGTCTACCTTCGATTCGGAAATAATCAGCAGCGTACGCGCTTCTTCCAGAACCTAAGTCCGATATCTTGATGGTATAATTTTGACATACCAAACAATTTCTGTAAAACAAAAAAAATAAATCAAAGAAAAAATTAGAAAGAAAAAAGATTACAAACATTAATATTACATTTGTATAAAAAATCTTTTCGTCTAATTTTTTTTGCATTATCTTCTATTTTTGATTTGCGAAGAAAAATTTTGAAAAGAGAGAGGGTAGGAGTAGTGGTGGATGATGTGGATAAAGAAAAATCTACGTAGAAACGTTTACGAAACTTATCTAAAAAGAAAATAGAACGGATTTTTCTCTCTCCAATAATTCTTTTTCCAGGATTTGGAGGAACTCGATGAAACGAACTCTCGAGACAGCCTTTACGTCGTCGTTCAAAAGTTTCTTCCTGATTTGCAACGTAAAATCCAGGTCGTTTATCGTCTCGCCTATTTCGGAAGGAAGGAAGGAAGGAAGGAAGGAAGGAAGATAGCAAAAGAGAAAAAGAGAAAAAGATTTAGTAGCTACTCCCATCACCCAGTCATTCCACTGTTTCCCATGTTTTTATTTCATACTTTCACGAACATAGTAATACATTTTCAGTACTAGTACCATTTTCTTTCTCTCTCTTTCTCTCTCTCTCTACCTTTTACCAGATTTACTTCCAACTTTTTCTACTCGTGAAAATATTAAAATCAGGCTAAACTATGATTTTCTTTTCTTTTCCCCTTCGTTTCTTCGTTTCCTTTCACTCATTGTCAGATTTTCGAGAAGTACGGTAAAATCCTTTATTGACACCTACTTAACATCTCACAGAGAGTTATATTCGGAATTTTAAAATGATTTTATAAAAAGTAACGTACAGCTATTTTCTCTTTTTAGTTTCAAATAAAAATGGTATTTACTTGCAGCGAGTATTATTTATTCCGAGTAAAGTTATTCGTCTCAATACAAATTTTATCCTTTATTTATATCTTTGCTTTTCTTTTTTAAATAACAATTAAACAACGAACTGGGTATGCCCGGGAGAAGGTCGAGGAATGTTCGACAAAACCTTGAGATTAATTTCAAGAAAAGAAAAGAAACAACAGAAATAATAATAAACAATAATAATAATAAACTTCCCCTTCTCCATTATTTGATATTTTATCCGATAATTTGGGTAAGAATTTGTTACAATAAATTAGAGACTAATGGAACTTTATATTCCCGAATACTTTGAGTCCCGGGTTTGGGTACCGTTGGAGTATGTCTTAATATCGAGCCAAGTTTTCCCGACAAAGGCGTTACGATCAAGGTTTATGATCAGAGTTAATATTTCCAACACGTGACGTAGTGCGTTGCCTTCTGACGCAAAGCCCCCTTCCTCGAATTTAATGACTTCGTGTGCCAGCTTGGTTAAACCTTGGATGCGCGACCTTAAATACCTAACGGTTGAAAGTATAGTAACACAAGAGAGAGGGTCGAGTAAACGTAAAGTCAACTAATTTCGCTTAACGTTACCTTCGTTAGTTGATCTTTCATTTGATCCATTTGTTGGGTGGTGCTGGTGGTGATGGGAGAGTGGCTACAGGGGTACGTACGTAGAAATGGAAGGTAGGTAGGTAAGAGTAGGGATAGAGGTCATTTCTAGAATAGAATTAAAAGGCGAAGGAAAAGACAAATGAGGGGCGTGTTTGTAGGGGTTGTTAGAACGATCTCGCGAGAGTAGGTATGGTGTGTCGTTACCTTGTGGCTAGATCCCGATGCACGAAGTCCATTTCCTCCAAGTACTTCATGCCAGATGCTATTTGCGTGGCCATGTAAACCAACGTGCCGAAACTAGAACACGAAGAACAAGCGGTTGCCGTCATTGAATTTGCCAAGAGAAACTCTATGTATAACGGGTTAAGTCGTTTGCATCGGTTATATTGCGGATACATGCTGCTAACGATACACATAGACAGGTGTTAGGTCGGCTGTTGAAACGTATAAAGAGAGAAGATAGATTGGTTAGATGGATTGATAGATAGATAGATAGATAGATAGATAGATAGATAAGTAAGGGATCTTTGTATTTCTCTTCTTGATTATTATGAATATCTTCCTATGGTTTTCACTACTGTACATATACATATATACATACAACCTTGTAACATTCTAATAGTTAGATTAATTGCCTTTCTTATTGAGCTTTCCTGTTACTGAACTAACAACAAGAAGTTCGGTAACAGTTATAACTACCGAACTTGTTGGATGTTAAACATCACGAGAATTACTATGGTGTTCACTTGACAGATATTAACGTCTTATAACTCACGTGCCATTTCTGATTTACTTAAATTAACTGTTCATTATTTAGAGATAAGTTCATTATTTAGTTCAAAATGAATCAGTAATTTTGTGTATCTTTTTATTCTGTTCTTTTTTTTCTTTTTTGTTTTTTGGAACGATTTTATCGTTTTTTTTTCTTCTTTCTTTTAAACGAATATATCAATTGTCAGGTTTGAAATTGGATTAAATTTCGTTCGTTGTTTAATAACGATCGACGTATTTACCTGCAGTCGAAATAATATTCTCGAAATACTTTATATAGTTAGGTTGATATGTACGTTTACGGGGCGAGGTAGGGGGAGGGAGTGAATCATATGTAGAATGATATGTCGAATGACGAGAGACGGAAGCTTGTTCGGCAAATCCGTGAACAGGAGTTACGAAAAAATTCGTGTTGTCTCGTCGACAACTGTCACGTACACCACCAACAGAGGGATCCTCTCTATCGCTCACCTCTCATTTTCAGCCGATTTCCGCGTATCTTTCGAGTGCTTTCCGAATTCGAACTCTCGTTGCACTTCAAGCTTTTATTTTTTTTCACTTCTTTTTTTTTCTCACCCCACCTCAGCCCCTGGCCCAGCCACAGGAGCTGTGTATTTTTCATAGTTTTCCACCACTTCTTTTTGTATTTCTTTTTTGTCGGACGAGAGATATTTTTATTTTGTTTTTCGTAGTTTTCCTTTGTTCCAATTTACCTTTCACGCGATAATTGAAAATAATGTCGCTTTATCATGGAAGAGATTCGACGATCACCGTTCTCCCCCGTAACCCCCCTACCCCATACTCCAGCTCTTTCTACACAGGTACCAAAACATTGACGAAGTATTCTCGACTGATGTCACAAAATTTCCCATCGATATTATTTCCTATCTCGTATGTTGGGAAAAAAAAAAAAAGAAAAAGGACACTCGCGTTGCGGATTAGGTCTGTGAATTTTCGCATGCGTGTTTTTTCTTTTTTATTTTTTTTTTTTTATTTTTACCGTTGTTTTCTCTTTTCTCTTCTTTTTCTTTTATCCTTATTTTATTTTATTTTATTTTATTTTTTTTATTATTTTCGTTCAGCTCAGTCAGAAGGATGAAATAAAAAGTAGGGAGGATTATCCAGACTACGTGTTATTTTTTAATATTGTTCGCGTCAATATACACTTCGTGAATTATAATACGCCGGATGTGAGAGTTAAGCTGATTTCGAGAAAATATATAGGGCGGTACCGAGTACAGCATTAAATTTTGTTAAAACCATGTTTTTATCTATGTACATATATATATATATATATGTTTTAAATATATATATATTTTATATCATTTTATAAATGTTTGGATTTATTCGAATAGAAAACTGATGGTAAATGAAAACTAATTGATCAAAATCGTTTTATTAAATCGGCGAAAGTTATGAATCCTTGGTAACACGTTATAACGTAGAGAATATAACGTCTAATGATTTTCAATGTTATCGATGCTACGAAATCGGTGCTAGCGAGCAAACACAATAATGACTTGTCCATTAAACGATGCTAATTGTTCGATAACGGCCGAACTCGGCCATGGTTATATATTCCTAGGAAACTATACCCAATTGCTGTAGAAAATCGAACATCTCCGCCAAACTTTTCTCCAATGGTAATTCAAAACCTCTTGCAACCCATTAACGAAATTGTTGAAGAATGCTATTTTCTATTGGAAATACTCTTGCTCGGTTTCTATCGTTGTAATTTGTCTTTTTTCTCTATCTCTTTTTTGAAATATAATTGATTAAAAAATAATACATTTTCATCCGAATTTTTGTTCTGTTACAGATTTTGAAACCAAAAGAAGAAAGATTCTTTTACAAAAATTCAATTATGTTCTCTTTGTAGGAAATATTTCTCTCGTTTTTCCATCAACGTAAATTAATTTGTCATTTGCAAACGTATATTATTTTCCTTTTTTTCTTTTTCTTTACACGAATTTGTTTATACAACAATGATTTTTGAACGAACGTTAAATATATGTGTATGTAATTATGTATAGTTAGAGTTAAAATGATAAATGAATTTAACCAAAAAAATGATCTTACCTGAGTGTCTTGGCAGTGTGAACGGTTGAAGTTTCGGCTATGTGATTTTGGAGATACTGATTCAAATCACCATAAGCGCCATTTTCCAATACGATACACATAGGATCGTTCTCAAGACTGGCACCAAGTAGTCGGCCAACGTTTCGATCGGTTAGACGTGCTAGTCTTTTTGCTTCTTGTTGAAATTCTATCCTATAAAATATACCGGTAACATTTATTAGTAATTTCTTCATGGTATTCCTTTTTCTTTTTCTACGTATCAGGTTTATAGTTATTGAATATAGGAAGAAAACTTATACCGAAAGTATTGCGAGTTTTCATTCGATGGATGAAACAATACCATCGTTATCATATCTCGACTCGAAGAAAAAATATTACTTAAATGACATTACTTTTTAATCATACAATAAAATATTTTCTTTTTATTATTCTCTCCTTTCAAAGGTTCTAGTCATTATTTTTTTTTAGTAAACCTTGTAACAAATATCTCACATTTCCAAAGAAGTCACATTTCTTCCCGTGTAGAAATATATATATTTAAAAAAAATGTATTAAAATAGAAAATATTTATACTATGCTGCTGATATATTGTGTGTGTGTGTAAATGACATATTTATTTAATATATAAATGCAATATAATCTTATTGTAAATAATATACGTATATTTTTACAAAATATATACATAAGTTTCTACACGTCTAAATTTATTATTTCAAAAGCATCAAAAAAAGGGGAAGCAATTTTTATTTAATTTTTTCTTCTCAAATGGGTCACCTATCAATTTACTAACCGTACCTATCGTTGCTCTAGACTTCAATAATTCAGACGTGAATGAATATTTCAACATAGCTGAATAATTGATCACGCAATTATAATATGTAATTACACGAAAATGATAAAAGATGTAATTAAAGAAAATCATTTTGAAAATGTGTTTCTATTGTATATAATAAATGATGAGAATTTAGGCAAGGTTGCGTTTAGAGTAAAGACGAACGATGTAGGATCGAAGACGAGCTTAAGCTGCTTCGCGGTTATACGAGGAATATGTGGAATGGCGTCGAGTTATACTACGCATCCGTGCATAGGTACAATAATCGTGGTGCTCGTGTAGTTTATGACATACCGTTCAAACGTTCTACGCTCCCCGACGGGAAGCATTCATGAAATTCCATCTAGGTGCGTAGTTAATCAATTAAAATGCATAATTATCGCGCCAGCGTACCTAATTCAAGCCGATCGTTTTGTCCGATAGTACGATCGATCATTCCCATACGAATGATTTTATTACCATCACCCTCTTTCTCCTTTAATTTGGACGAATGAAAAAAGAATGAAGTAAAAGAGAGAGAGAGAGAGAGAGAGATAACTGAAAAAATTGAAGGGGTAATAGATCGTCAAAAATGATTATAGAAAATTTCATCTAAAGCGTTCGGAGTTAAAAGAATTTTACTCCAACCACCCCGTTGAAGTCTCCCTTCCTGTTCCCTTTTTTTCCATCATAGTTCTTTTTCCTTCCCTTCTTTTTATTTTTTGTTTCATTACTTCTTTTTCACAATCGTACAGTCGAACGATGAAATATAATAAAGCAAATCGAATGCACGGGTTCGTACTGTAGGAAAAATTTGTTGGACGGGTTACGACTACGACGACTATAACGACTATAACGATGACGAAGATAATGGTCAGTCTTAGTGGATAGTCAGGTAGTTGAAAAAAGTGTATCAGTCTAGTCGGATTTATCGAGACAGGGTTGAACATTCATTTGCGTTTTTATCTTTGTTTTCTATTCTTTTCTATCTTCCTTTCTCTCTCTTTCTCTTTCTCTTTCCCTTTACTTTTCTCTATCGTTCTTTCTGTTTCTTTTTTCCTTTCATCGAATCGGTTCTCCCTCTCTCCCCCTTCCCGGTGAAACTATGTCGTGCGAAAAAATAAAACGAACCAACCAACCAACGAACGAACGAACGAACGAACGAACGAACGAACGAACGAACGAACGAACGAACGAACGAACGAACGAACGAACGAACGAACCAACGAACGAACGAACCAACGAATGAACGAATGAACGAACGAACGTCGCGTTCAGTCTAACCGTTCAACCCCCTAACCCACCCCTTCAACCCTGTGCTAGGGAGTCTTGTACCCTTGCTCTGTGAACGATAAAACGTTTCGTGGCTGATAAAAGCTCGCTTCGACGTACGACTACTCGATTCCTGATCCTTTCTACATCGTCGATAACGCGTCGTTGATTTTCCAACGAAATGTACTTTCCGCTTAGTTTCCGATCTGGCCCATCGTATACGAAAACTAGTATAGTCAATAGGATTTCGATTCGATAATGAAATTTGTTAACGATATTTAGAATATTATTATTATTATTGTTATTATTATTATTATTATTATTATTATTATTATTACGAATATCGGGAATATATGTTTTCCAGTATAAATTTACATATATAAATTTAGTTATATTATCTATCGATATTATCGATTATTTTCCAATTTAAAATCGACCTGTTTATCCCATCAGAAATGTGATAGCGATTATTATTATTATTATTATTGTTATTGTTATTTTGTGTATTATATTTTGAAGAGAATATAATTTATTGATGGTAGTAATGATACTCCCAAGATACGAATAGAATTAGGATCCATTTTGATCGTTATCAAAATAATTATCTACAAATAACAAATTTTACGTACGACGAATGTAAAAATTGTAAGTATTAGATTAGGATGAATAAAGTATACATTAAATAAAAAATAAAATATATAAAATTGATGGTAGAAAGTTAAGAGGGTATAAAATCTTAAAGAAAGTTATAGTTTAAAAAGAACTCGTAATACTGTATTATATATATATGTCGACTCACTTAAGAGCATTCGACGATCCTGGTTTCAAAGATTTAACGACGACTTGATCGCTGTCGGTATTCCTGAAGACGTCATCGTATCCAGGAAACCTGTCGACTTCGCAAAGATGTACGTCACCGAAATATCCACATCCGAGATTCTCAACGATGTTGAGCTTCTCCCGTGGGAAGTCCAGGATGCACTCTGCCGTTTCATCTTCTTCCTCGGTAAGTGTGTCCTCAGCACTGTAACTCGTCAGGCTACTTGACGCTTTTGCACTCATAGCTGCTGGTGTGCTTGGTGTTGGTGATGGCGGTAAAGGTGGTAAAGGACTCTGGCAATATCAATGAAAATCGAATCATCACCAATGAACCGAAACTATTGCAAACAATCACCAACGAAAATAAATTTATATACTCTCATTTTTTGATTTAGTATCTCCAATTGTATATGGATACATTTTCAACCTGTTAGCTTGATAAATATTTTTTTTTTATCCCAATTTGACGAATGAAACATTTCCAAAAATATAAAATAAATCTATCCACAGTTATAGAATGGTTTTATTTGATCAAGGGGTGATATCGCGCCGGTGATGGAATATTGCTCGAGTGTCCTAAGCGTCACGAACTTAAAATTAAATGATAAAATATTTATTTGGGTTCAAATATCGTACTCTTCGTCGAGGATGATGACCAAAATATAAAACAAACCTTTTCTTTTCTCGGTTTTTATTTAATCTGTACCTATCGATAGAGAGACGGGAGCGAAGAAAAAAAAGATAAGAAAGGTTTCAAGTTGATAGGTACGTGTACGTATATATATAAGAGTTTCTTTCCTCTTCCATTTTATGCGCGAATAAAGTAAAGATAGTACGACAGAGAAATTCTAACGGATCAAAAGAAGGAAAAGCGTGCTAGATTAACGTCGTGAGAACGATCCTTACCTCTCCGATATCGCAAACTTCTCAAAGCGTAAAGCACGAAAATTCCCTTCTTGCATTCTAACTCGAGCACACGGGGAGGAGGAGGGAGAGAGAGAGAGGGAGGAAGGGCTTTTGCTTGCTTCCTTCTCGAGTGGTCGTATTAATGCACCTTTAAAGGAGTTCTAGATCGTCTCGATCGCGTGTCTAAAGTACGTTTTTTAAGTCTCACCTTACAGATCTCCGTACTGGCATAATATTTTTCCGGTGGGGGTGGTATAGGCGGTGGATTATTTGTTGGATATTCTTGTACAGCTGGTATTGGCCTGGCAAGCTCGATCGGCGTGTTCAGTAACAGTGGAACTACCGGTTGCACCTCCCCAACACCTGGACAATAATTTTACCGATAATGGTAGGACATTAAAATCCTACACATTTATTCATTCATTTCATGCATGAGAGAGAATGGTTTTAAAAATTAGCGAACAAGCGTCTATTTTAGCAACAATGGTCTGTCATTAAAAATATTCCTCGTGAACAATTGTAGTTGTAATATGGTCTTATCAAATTCTAATTTCAGATTTCTGAGAAATGTTAGTAAAATATTTTTATATGTGTATAAGGTGCTCGTATATAATATAAGTACTTATTTTATTTCCTTATTTATTGAATTTGATAGAAATACATATATATACTTGGAATATGGTACGATGAACTCATTCTTTATATCCGACTTTGGTACCTTTCGTTATACTTTAAATCGAAATCTATTTATCAAATAAAAAAAAAGAAACGAGGTTATATAGAGGAAAATGGTAGAAGGAGATGAAATCACTAACAGTTTGGAAAGTAAATTTTCAAAGTTTCCAACTTACGTATTTTTCTTCTTCGTATATATTCTCGTAAGAAATATAAAAATGTTGTTTTCGAGTAAGGTGAAGAGAGTGGAAGGAAGAACCGACCTAACTCCGGTGCGTTGCTGAAGTCTACGGGAAAACAGGAAACGCGATTTCGTGGCAAAACGAAATAGTTAGGTGGGATGATAGAGAGAAACTGTGTCATTCGAATACAGTGGGAGACCAGGAGCAATTCACCACGGAATCTCCCTCGTTGAGTTTTGGGAATATACCAGGAACGAAACTATCGAATATCGTCGACTAAGCGAACCACGAGAGAATCCGATCTAGTGAGTAGGGAAAATCAAAAGCAGTTTTCGAAGACTTTCTCTTTCTCTATTTCTATTTCTATTTCGAACAAACGAGAAATTATCTATTCCCATTATTTTTCTTTTAGAATTGTTAGTATAGACTATTTTTTATTTTAAAAAAAGTAGATTACTAGAGAAATTTAAATAATACGTTTGTCAACGAGATTGCCAATTTCGTATAAGAAAAATCAATCAAATAGATCTTAATTATTAACACAATCCTAAATTATTATATCGTCCTAAAAATTCGTGTTCCTAAATTCAACATTAATCATATTTCATTGTCATCTTACGAATACATTAAATTATTATGTTTAAATAAAAATTTATTAACGATTGCATTAATAAAGAAACAGAAACAAGAAATCTTCTTAATTATTATTTAAACGATTATAAATCGTCCAAAAAGTTTCTTTAATTAATCATTTTAAATTTCACATGTACCATGGTATTATTATTTAATCTCTCATATTATTAAAAATTACAAATATAATTTACTTGACATTATTATCTTCCAATATATATAAAATATCTAATCTAAAATAAGAACGTTAAACGGTATCTAATATTTACGTAAGTAAAATGAACATTTGTAAAGACAAAACACTCGGAGGGTTAATTAAAATGACATAGGATTGCACTCTAAAGAACATTACTTCAAATATAGACCTTTGATAGTGTATCGAAAGGGTTTGAGCATAGTGAACTTGGACACTAACCTGTATAATTGGCGATGGTCTCGTGAAGCTGTGTTGTCGTGTTATATGCAGAAGGATGGTATTGGGCTGGTAGAGGGGGGCAAATTGGTCCCTTGTCCTCGCTCTCTTCCTGTACCGAAACCTGCGGTCGAATATCAAGCGTTATCGTTAATGCATCTGACATTTATGCACACACATCGAGCATGTAGGTATATATTGAGAGCTAGGGTTAAAAGCGATACGCTGCCAGAAACTATTCCTCGTATTCATACTCTTACTCATACCAGTACTCATACTCCTACTCATATTCACTCTCACTCACTCATTCACTCACTCACTCACTCACTCACTCAATGTTTCTCTCTCTCTCTCTCTCCCTCTCTGTTACTCTCTCACACATTCCCTATCTTTCTCTTCCTCACAGAATATTCATAGCCGATGAAACGGAAACAGAGAGACGATTCGAGGACCAACTCACACCCTGTTATATCGAACCCATGGATATTGTACAACCAACGACGTTCGTTCATCTCACTCTACGAGCTCGTAGCTGCGTTATCGATTCATCTCCGGATTAAATTCATCACGACGAAGAGAGAAAGAGAAAGAGAGAGAGAAAGAGAGATGGTTGGGGAGGTGGTAGGAAGAGAGCAATATTTCGTGGCATCGACTAGAGTGTGATTATTTATCGATATTCGTTTCGATAATCGATACATATATATATGTATACGTACATTGTGTTAAAGAACGTATTCGTTAAGATTACTTTTCGATGAACGGTTTCTCTTTCTTTCTCTCTCTTTCACTCTCTGTTTCTCTGTCGTTCTTTAGAGATGATTTCACCAAAGTGTTGATTAAATGTTGTCCGGTTAGATTGGAAATCACTTTGCGGTTACTTCCCGTAACGTCAACTTTATTTATCATCCATTCGAATCCACCCAATATTTTTTTTTATTTGTCCTTGTTATTCTTTTTTAACAATGCTTCATTTCGAGATATGAATAATTTGGATTTATGTAAACTAACAAATGTATGCGTTGTTATGAAAGCATGGGTTATTTTGTTTGTTCCGCATGCATTTGTTATATGAAAATATTTGTATTAATATTGAAATAACGTTCTATGAAATATTAAGTAACGTTACTATTCCGTGTATTATATAGGATTATTTTGTAATGTCGAAGAAAGAAATAATGTTTGTAATTGTCGAGTTCAACGAGGGTATCAACGAACGATAATTAATCAACGTGGATAATTTTTATAAAAGAAAATAAATAAATATATATATATGTATATAATTAAATTGGGATAAAAAAAATGATCGAGGAATTGAAATATGAATTTCAATTAGTTTAGATAAATGAAATTGAAATTTATCGAGGTATTTGTCACGAGTATCTGTAATTACTTAACGCCAAGACCGTCTGATTGATCTGACTGATTAGCGTTTGGATTAAGTGTTCGTGCTGTCTGACCGGTGCAGTAATCATTTACTAAAATCGGATAAAAAACTAGCCAGTAATGTCGAATATTTAAGCTTTTCATTTCGATAAGACTGATTAAAACACGAGGAAAATCTATGTTATATCGATTGCCAAATAACAAATTGGAATTTACAAGCTAATCGATACGATCGATAATTAATCCTAACAATCCTCTCTCTCTTTCTCTCTCTTTCTCTCTCTCTCTTAATAATTTTTATTATTTATTTCGAAGTATACACACAGAACACTATATATATGAGAGATATATGAATTATTCCATCGCATAGGCTACGGTTTTGTAAAATTTTTGTTAAACGTCGTTAAAGATACATGAGTTCAGCAAATAAAGTTACGACCTCATTCCTATACATACACACACATATACATATATATATCTCTCATTTTTTTTCTTAAATCCTTTTTTGCAGCTTGTTATGGTATTACATTTATGCATACCAGAATAAGAGACAAAATGTTTTATGCAAGATTCGTATATACGTAAACGTGTATGGATTCATCACGACCTAAATATTTAAGATACTAATTTCTGAAGAAAGAATTTTCATTGCACGTTCATTAAATATGTTGATGTTTAAAAATATCTCAAAAAAATGAAAATAAAAAAAGAATAGAGAATATTGGATATTCGTTGTCGAGAAAATGTTATAAAAAAAATATGGAATAAATGTTTGTGCTTTAACTTTGGTTTATCTTTATCATTTGATATGTTCATATTTTATTAGTTATCGTCAAAAAATCTCTATCGAACAAAATCGTTACAATATAATGCCAGTAAAATCTCGAGGTAAGATTTATCCATTCATTCGCTTCACTCGTTCATGTCGTTTCGTACAAATCCATCCGCCCGTATTTATTGGGTCAATCGAAGAGGAAGAACGGGCAGAGAGAGAGAGAGAGAAAGAGAGAAAAAGAGAGAGAAAGAGAGAAACAGACAGACAGACAGACAGACAGACAGAGTGAGAGATAGTTTGTGCTTGTATGTTCATATGAGTTCATGCGAGAGAGAAGAGAGATGAATACTACAGCTGCGTGTCATGTATTCGAACGTAAAACTCTCCGCTAATCTCCCCTATTCCCTACTCCAAGCTCTACTTCACTGGCCCATTTATAATAAAAACGTTTCCATTTGTGGCTGATGTAGGTCGCGTCGCGTTATATCGCGTGTCACCTCCCGATAAACGGTTTTATTTAGAGCATATATATCTTTTGAAAAACAAAGCAACAACTACGAAACAAAACAAAATAAAACAAAAAAAAAAAGACAGAGAAGAAGGATACTATCACCCCTTCTCTTCCCTACCCTACCCCACCACACCTTCCACCATCCAACGACCATAAAAAAATGTATCCCGAAAAGAGAGAGAGAGAGAGAGAGATAGGTAAAGGAGAGGGGATGAAAAAATGCGTACACGGTAGGACCTCCTATCACGTTGACTAAAAATTACGTCATTGACACCCTCTTCCCTCACCCACGCAAACTCTCCACTCCACGTATAACGCGATTAAAAAGTTCTTGGAAGAGATTTATTTGTCACGTAATTGAAAATATTGTACTTCAGGGATTTTGTGTCTTTTTGTAATTGATTCGAAATATTATTCGTTCGATACGAGTGAGGAGATTTTTTTAAAACAAAAAATTGCCTATCGCGGGAAAAGTTTATTTCCGTGGAGAATTGATATTTTGTGTTATTGCAAAAATGTGAATTCATTTCAATTACAATGTAGAGTAGTATAGTTTATCGATCGATTACAAGGTAGGAGAATATTTTTTTCGCGATATTTAATGTTAGAAAAATAAGAAAGAATATTTTACAATTTAATGATTAGCGTAAGAATTCCAAAAAAAAAAGGAGAAGAGAATATTTTTGACTACTTCAAATTAACATCTATTTACAAATTAAAACCAACAAATATATACGGAAATGAACTATTGATTATTAGTTAATTTTTTTTTTTTAAGCGTTCTTGGGTTCGTATTATATTTTCGAACGGATCTCTCTCTGTGTATAAATATTATATAATATATACATATATCTATAAAATAAGCGATAGAATTTTGTTTTTTCTTAACAAGAACGACGAACGAACGAACGAACAAATTATATCGGTGTACAAAAAGTATACAAACACGCGATATTACTTTTGCAGAAATATCGGTAACCGATGATCGTCGTGGGTGTTGGGGAAGGGGATGGGGAGTAGAGGTGGAAAAAGGAGAAAGGGAAAGAGGTCTCTTCGTTTCGCGCTTATAATGAATAAACGACCGATAAAACGACCCCTGTGCTGCTTCCGCGGGCGTATTAATTTAAACCGGTTATATTCATTTTTTTTTCTTCTTCTTCTTCTTCTTCTCGTTCTGTTCCCAGGATCCTGTGTGACCTTTATTGCCACGCGAACGAAATAAAAAAGAAAAAGAAAGGAAGAGAATTTAAAAGAGACCCGAAAGAGGAGGCGAGGGTGGAACAGAATCAGGAACGATTAGCTGTTTAAAGTCAGAAGAGGATGGTAAAAGGAACAGGTCGAAAAAACTAACTTTTCCTTTGCTCCCTTATTTTTTGTCCTTTCAACCTAGACGTAGGTGTTTTATATCATGCAAAGACGCTTAAACTATTGCGTTTATCATGAAGAGATTATATACTTCAAAGCATTATTTTCCATTAGGTGGATTCGTCATGCCGATGCCAACAGCACAGTACCCTTTTTTTCTCCATTTCTAAACGCGAACGTAAAACAAAAGCCGAATGAACTAACTAACGAATGAACAAACGAACGAATGAACGAATGAACGAATGAAGGAACGAACGAATGAACGATCCAACCATAAAGCCTTCCTTATCTCACGTCACTTTTTCCTTATCCTCCCTTGTCTTTCAACTATCGCACGAGCTCGGATAAAAAAGAGAAACGAGACCGCATGCAAGAACGAGAAAAAAAAGAGGACTTCGGAAATTAGCTGTTTTTATTACAACGTATGATCTCCAAAAGGGTGGTGAGACGAGTAGGAAGAGAAAAAGGAGGAGGAGGATGTACGGCTAATTAGTTTCCTCGTATCCTCGAGACTTGTTATTAGCTTTTCTTTTTTCATTTTTTTTCCCTTTTTTTTTTATTATTATTAACTTTTCGCTCGAGTTGCCATTGGACGACGAGATGTCAAAAGATATTTCAATACTTTAATGATCCTCGACAAGGAATAATAGTAGTAGTAGTAGTAGTAGTAGTAGTAGTAGTAGTAGTAGTAGTAGTAATATTTTTTATAATTATCAGTCAACGATGTTTCTTTGATATATAATAGGATATTTCGTTACTTTATTAAATTAGGTTAATATACACGTAGGATGTTATTACGTAAAGGTTGGGTTATTATCTAAAAAAAAATAATTAGATAATCCTTATCCCTTTTTCCCTTTGTTTCTCTTTCTCGAATTATAAGCGATCTAAATTTTGCATGATCTAACGTTTTTTAAAGTGTTGTTACCTATTAAACGTGTTCATGATATTCGTAAGGTAATATCCATTGATCTTGAAATGGTACTTTAAAGTTAGGCCTTAGGCAAGGACCGTCAGAAGCAGTCTTGCCTAAGGGTAGAAGAGTCTAGAGGGTTGTTAATTTCCGTTTTAGGAGGAGCGTCGAAGGAATCAGCCTTGGTGAGATGCCACAGCACACCGTTAAGATAAGATAACCACTTAGCCATTGGGATTCTATGCGAGTCTCTCTCTCTCTTTCTTCCCCTTTTCCATATTTTTCTGTTTCTCCTCCTCGTCCGTACATTTTCATTTTCTTATTTTCTCTCTTTTCGTTCGAACATTTCTGTAACCACCCTCCCATCCCTCAGCGCCAACCTCAACGTCGATTTTTCTCCTTCCTCTTTGTACTCATGTACTAGTATGCTTACACTCCCATAGAAGCAACCAACCAAGGGTTGGTTGGTCCCTTATGCACTTATCTACACGTTCCTCCTTTTCCCGTTAAAGCTATCTAAAGTCCTCCCGTTCTGACTTCCTGACCTCTTATGGCCGATCATTTTCTCCTGATGGCTCGATCAACGCGTTAACTCGACACAATAACAACAACAACTATCGACAACTTCTTTTTTAAACATACAAAGATAATAAAATTCTTTATCCTTCGTAAAAGGTATCAAATTCTAACGAAAATATATATTTATGCAATGTAATGTAATTTATTTATTGGTCATGGGACTAAGTCAGTTAATATCTACTTTTAATACATAAAAAATGAATTATATTTAATACATTTTTGAGTTTTACGCCTTTTGTTTGTAAAGAACGCATAATAAAGTAATATAGCAACGATAATAATCAATGTTTCACTAACGCTTTAAGAATTTTTGGTTTCTTTTTTTCGTGGACTTTAGAGAAACGTTCCTCACATTTTTCAAGTTCAAAGTTCGTCTCGTTGGATTTTATTCTAGTTTTATTTCTACATTTCTTTTTTTTCGTTCAAACACATTGTATATACGTACGTACGTACGTAGAAATGATACACGAGTTTTAAACGTAAAGAGTACCGAAATGTGAAAAACGGACATGTCTTTAATAATTCTCTCTCGTTGAAAAGGGTTAAAGTTGGAAGCGAATTTACGGTATGGATATATGCGCGGTGGTTTTTAGTTTGCCAGTGAAAGAAATAAAAACAAAAAATAAATACACGCCGCGTTAAAAGATTTAATTCGAGCTTTTAATGTTTTTTTTTACGTTTCCAAAGAAAAATGATGATAATGAAATAAAAAAAAAAAGAAAAGAATAATGTAAAGAAAGTATACTTATCTTTCTTTCTCTCTTTTTTCTTATTTTAATAAATTTTATTTAATTGAATGTAAGATTATATACGTGTATAGAAAAAAAAAACAAAATTAAAAAATATATCATTTTCTTTGATGCTTTTGTTTTTGTAGTAGTTGTTGTTGTTGTTGTGTTGTTGTTGTATTGTAAAAAGTAAAAGACAATTATTTCTTTAGCAGCTTTCATCGATAAAGAGATACCACTATAGAGATGCATTTTTATTCATTTACTCTTTACAAGATCAAAACAACGATATCGGTTCAGTAGAGAACTTTAGTTTACCCGTTTGTTCATTGTAAAGATATTGGAACGAGATAACACGGCCGTTCGTTGAAGTAAAAGTATTTCCAGAGTAATATTCCCAGTCGCCAACCCATTCTATATTTGTGTGCCACATCCTGAATAAACTTTACTCAGTTACTCCTATTCCTCGATTCCCATAGACACGCGCAAACGCATTTACGACTGACAAAGTTATCAAAGTACGATATTCACTTTTGTCGTTATCTCGCAACAAAACGATAATGACAATGATTATGACGTCTATGATGATGATGATGATAACAATAATAATGCGAAATAATAACACTTTGTTCTTGATCGTTCATTCCTTTTTCTATTTTTCATTTTTTATATATTGGATTGGTGGGAAAAAAAAACGTCGGATTTTCCTATTGAATTGTATCCAAAATTCCGACATTTTTTTTCCACCAACCAACAATATATTTCAACAAATTTCATAATAAATATTACGTGTATGGTAAGTTAGAAAAATTGTATAATGGTTAAAATTAATTTACCTTTAGATCTGCTTGTTGATCGTAAAATGTTGAAGGTGTTAGTGCAGCTTTCAGTCTACGATTCCGATAGAATATAAACATAATAGCTGCCAGAAGCATTATTATCACCGTTGTTAAGAGACCAATCACCAAGCCAACAAATTGTTTTGTCTCGGGTTCTTGTTTCTTATCTGGAACTGAAACAATTATATTCTAAGCGTATGTAAGTAGTAAGAGTCAATATCTAAGCATACTTGTTGCAGCTACGATCTGTTTTACTCGTAACACACAGTAGTATTATATTATAGTACAATTATATGTTCATTAAACATTTATTATAATTGTTTCAATTATTTAACATTTTCTATCATTTAAATATATTTTAACCTCTGTTAATAAACTAAAATTTCTCGATTTAGAGCTAAAGGTAAAAGTTATTAATGTTTCGATATTAATAAAATAAAATAACGATGCTTGAATAATGTTTCATTGATATTTCGTTTATGCTAAGTTGTTCTCAAGGTTTCTAGCAATAAATTGATCTTTCGTTTCGTTATTTAGCTTTTTGTCTTTCAATTCAGTTTTCTGTAAAGTTTCTGTTTACGAACACGAAATACGTACACTGGCTTAGACTATGGTTACGTAAATAAACGTAAATAAACACGAACAAGTGTTTTACGTTTCCAGATGCATCGATTCTCAATAATGGGGTATCTCCTACGCTTACGTGAGCTTAGTAAAGAATACAGTTTCTATCCTATTCAGCTATTCTTTTTATTTTTAAAGTTTCCAAGAATAGAATAACCGATATAAAACAAAGTTATATATTTAAAAACTTAACATTTTCATTGTCGTATACAATTTTAAGTTAACATCGTGTTATTAATTTTATTGAATTATTTCGATCAACGATATAAAACCGTACAATAAAAAACAACCTCACACGCGTGTACGTATGCTAATTTATTCATAGAATATTTGATGGTATATAAAAATACATATGAATATTTAAAACAATAAAATAATAAAACACATAAAAATAGGTTATAGTGATAATCGTTGTATCGATAATTCTCCTATTACTATGTGTTAGGAAAGGTTCAAACGTATTATACTGTGAATCCATTGGTGAAGCTAGTTTATGCTAAGGTACATAAATTTATGTTCAATACGTACATACATACATACGTACTTATAAAGCCGTCAGATCACACAAAGTGGTCACCTAACGTATAAGGCTACGCGTCCTATTACGCTAGGAAGCATCGTTACAAGCAGACCCGCATAATGCACGATAGGACGATAATGATGATTGTCCTGGACGCGAAGCTCACAACCTATACTCCGGTTGACCGGCACCTTGTCGATCGATCGATCTGATTACAAAATGTTCGGCCTATCCTATGTACTGTCGATCCAACTGATTTCATCGGTATTATGAATATATATATACATAAATACGCGAGGTGTATGTATTTATAACGCGAGGAGAGTACTCTTTTTCAACATATTTCTTGTCGTACATTTATTGAATTTTTTTTTCCTAACTCATAAAAACTTGGCTCAGGTTAACATGCATTTTTTCTTTCAAACGTTACACCGTTTAGATAAATGAATATATCGTATCTCTACTTCACTCTCTCTTTTTCTTTAACTTTTATATTTTATTACAATCCTTAACACTTCAACTGTCACGTTGGTCATTTATGACCGGCCACGGTTTCTCCTGTGACGTCATGGTAGTCATAGGTGACAATTTAAGTTTGAATTACTTTAATTGTAAAAGTTTAATAAAAATTTATATTTGACGTATTTGAAATGATTAAAATGAATTGAAATGTAACTTAAATTTGTACCTCTTCGCCTTGCTGTCAAATGTCGAAAAAAAAAAGGAACATAAAAGAAAAGGTAAGAAAAAGAAGAAGGGAGAGAAGGTAAAAATGAAATGAGCCCGCATTTTCGAGAAAGGAGAACTTTCGCGATTGGTAACTTCATTTCCCTTTAAGTTATTACTACTCCGACGGAGGTAGGTGAAACGAAGCCTCTTTTGAAGCTTTTTCAGTGCGTCGTTTGTTAACGTACAGCGCGAAAACGTGGCTAGGTTCCGAGAAAAGCGTGTCGTTACTTTTATCCTTTTCTAGCTTACCTCCTTTCTCTATATTTTTCTTTGCTTTCTCTTTCGCTCCCTTTTTCTTTCTTTACGTTTATACCCCCTCTCCCTTTCCTACATCCCACACCTCCCACTCCCTTTTTTCCTTTCCTCGTACTTTTCCGCTTTTTACTCGCGTATTATTACACGACCAGATGAATACTTTTACCCCGGGTGCAAATATGGAGCAACGTGTAATGAAACATTAGACATGTCATACTTAAAATGAAACAATAGAAAGAGAAGGCATAGAAAAAGGTCCACTTTGATTTTTCATTCTTCTATTCGTTTTCTTTCTTTCTTTCTTTCTTTCATTATTTCTTTCTTTCTAATTCATTCACTCTTCTTACCCACTTTCTTTTCATTTCTAGATAAGAAAACTCCTACTTATTAAATTCACTTTAGATTCTTTATTTTTCTCTTTTCGTTCTATTACGAAAAAGATCCAAGGATGGGAAATTGATAAAGAAGGATAGGAAAATGATAAGAATCTTGTCTTTATTTTCTTTTTTTTCTTTTTTTTCTTTTTTTTTTCTCTTGTTCGAGAAAGAAGAAGAAGAAGAAGAAGAAGAACTCGATGGGAAGATATTAATAGAAAACTTTGATCTCTTTCTCTTTCCCTATCCTTTTAAAAGTTCGAGGGACACCGATACTAACTGATAAAGAAGAGACTATCAAGGAAGAAAGTCGAGGAAAGAAATTAATCGTGCTAATTGGCTGTATCGTTAAGTAACGTCAGTCGACCTTATAATAAAGGAAACAGTTAGGCGAGTTATTATCAAACGTGTTTTTTCCCTAATTTCCAAACGATTACCTTGTAAATGTATAGCAATTTGTTTAGTTTTATTAAATTTTAATGAAACTGGACAATGCGTTTGATATTTATTTTTCTCTTATAAAAATAATAAATATTAAACCGATGATTGGTTACTTTTATTTGTTTCAATTATTTCAGAGGATAATTTTAATATTTTAATTGATAATAATCAGCTAGATACGTATGATAAACGTTTCCTAAATTCTATATTACGTATTTCATCTCAACTATGTACGTAATAATTGCTCAAAGGTAGTATTTGTTAGTTAAACTTGGTGAAAAAGCGTAAGAGTTATTCCGAGAAACAATGCTTGATACTGGAAAAAAACTCACAAGCATTATCGTTGTTTTCCTCCTTATTAAAAGTGGCCTTCACTTCGTCCCTTTGCAACGGACCCTCGTTATTCTGATAGGGGCTGCCAGTCGCCAGTACAATGGAACTTTTGTTCTTGGCTTCCTCGTCGTCGGTGTTGTTCCATTCCGAGATAACTGCACACATCAACGGGATTGCAATTAATGATATTCGTTCAAGCGATAAAATGTTTCCAGTAGATAATCTAAAATCACTATTATAAAAGGGTTACCTATAAAATTAGCTGATTAAAAAAAGATAATTAATTGTAAACTTTGTAAACTTGTTTTAGCAATGTCAACTGTTTAATGGATTACTATTATCTAGATGCTATTGATAATAACATAAAATAATAAATTAACATTGATAATTATTAAATTCAATAACTAAATTGTTTTTTTCTTGTTTTTAATTTTTTGGCTTGAGAGATTGTTTTTAGATATTCAAAAGATTGATTTTTATATTTATTTGGAAACTGTTGAAAAAATGTTGATGTCATCTTACCTGATTCAAAGATTACCTCGCTGAGCATGATCCACCTTGCCGCGAAATATAGTTGAAGCTTGAGAAACCGAGCGGCACGCGAGTGAAGCTTTATTGTAACTTCGCGAGCTTGCTCCAACACCAAGTCTGGTATGTAAGAGAAATGGACAGGTTCCCCGTTAAACTGGTTTCCACCAACGCCGAGATAAACCTTCGCGTAGGAGAATACCTATGGAGGTTTCAAGCGTGAAATGCCAGTTGCGTGAGAAGACAAAGAAGACTTTGTTTGGCTTGACGCGTTGAAGCAACGTCTTCGTTTACAGAGTTTCTAACTCTCTATCTTGACTAATCTCAGACATATAACTAAAATTAGTCTACAAAAAAATGATTCCCTTCTAGGGTTTTTTTATTTTAACAAAAATGAAACAAATTAATATTAATCGTAATAATAAATATTTAATTATCATTATTATTACCTGCACGTCCTTGGTAAAATAATTGTTCATATGTAGGTGAATGGCAGTGAAGTTTCTTGAATAATCGAATTCAAACGTTATCTCGACAGGCTTGCCCAACATGTTCGGCGTGTCGTTTTTCCATCCGACCCATTCGTATCCTGAAAGTTAAAAAAAAATAGAAAAGAAAAATAAAATTATCAGAAAAGTATTCATAGGAAAAATATTTTGTAAATGTTTATTAACGTAAGTGGGGAAGTTTTTTAAAAAAATCAAACAAACTACGGATATCGTTGGTAACATTCGTTGATTTGTTTTTTTTTTATTCATATAAAATAGAAAATAAAATACCGTTGAAATGTACATATATGTGTGTATGCTATAAGTTATATTTATCAATTTAAAATACTTCGGAAAAAGTTTTTTTCAATGCGAAACAGGACGAAGCTGTCAATTCAGCGTTCTATGAAGTTAGTTAAAAAAAAAAAAAAAATCTGGGGATAAAAGGAACAGAAAGAGAAAGAGAGAAAAAGGGGGGAGGGAAAAAGTAAATTTATCGAATCGCCCACATCTCTCTTCCGATTTCCCTTCCACCACCGATTCGTCCCGGTACCGTCCCCTGAAAAGTATTATATCCGATAATTTTATCGGTGCACGTACCCGACGAAAAATGAAACGTCTCGCGTGATCGTAGCGAAGTGACGGCTCCTACGTGACGCGAATTTGATCGCAAATGGATAACCGCGTTTTCATTATATTGTTGATTTAATTATGAAACTACGTTCTCTCTGGTACGCCAGGGCCAATGCGAGTTTTCATCTCGATTGAAGATTTAGCGGTATCGGATGACGCGTATAAAAATTTTTCTCTCTTTTTCGCATACACGTATTCATACACACACATATGTACATATTTATATATATATAGATATAGATATAATAGTTATATATATATATTCGTGGGTTCATGCACATCGGCAGGAATTCGTTCCGCGGAAGAGCTATCATTTAAAACGTTTACTCTTCAAATTTAACAGAGATATAAAATCGAATTGGTTTTAATAATAACTTTTCTCGAGGTGTTCATTAAGCATCTTTTTTGATCGATATATACGTCTCTATGTTTCATATAACTGCATACAAAAGAGAGAGATATATAATATCAACTTATAACAAATTTATTTAATTGTCACGGTGCACTTTCGTTCTAATTAAACGATGGATCATCGAATTTTGGATACGTCGTAATGAAATCATCCAATTTAAAACGACGTTCTAGATTTTTCGAAATCAGATTTTAATGAAAAATTTGAACAAAGTTGAAGTTGTAGTAGGACTCGATTACAATTCGAATTCCGTTCTTTTTAATTCATCACATTTTCATTATCAGTAGTTAGTCCTATAACGTGAAATCTGATAGATACGCATTGTTCGAAAACTTTTCAAATGCAAGAGTTTTCGAGGTACTAGAACAATCGCTAAAACAGTTATTGCGTTGCTCTTTTGCTATTAGATTCTCTGGTACGAGTGCGTACAAGTTATAAGGAAACCATGTTTCTCGTTTACAACGGAAATACGCGAATCGAAAATGTACTGCAACTACTATGATAAACTCGACCTCGAATGATAAAACTGGAATTAATTTGGAGTGTTTGGAATTAATTCGTAACATTGGAGCCTTGTTTGAATATCTCCTTAGCGACCATTTCCAAGGCGCCACGATGGTCACTCGTGACCAATAATGAAATAAACACTCCATTAAGTAAAACTGTTGTCTTATAATTATCAATTTATTATTATTTTGTTCATTATACAATTGGAATAATAAAATTACTATCGTGGCACCCTGAGGAAAACATGTAATTTCGACGTGGCAGTAAAAGTGTTAATAAGAATACATTTTTTAATTCTTGGATAAATAAAAAGGAAAAAGAAACACAGCTACCATTTTGAGTTTTCCTCGTTTAATTTCCTTGCAAAATGTTTACCTTATCGGTGTTAATATTTCCATTATCAGGTTTTGTACCCAACCCGTACGGTGCACCGAGCTAATGAGTTTAATTAATAATGAGCTTAATATACTGCAAATGATACAAGACAAAATGAAGCTTTTAATTTACGACCTCGACGACGAAAAAGCAATATCTTGGCTCCTTTGTTAACTTCGAGTTATTATACGAGGAAAATGTCATCAACCTTTTTTTTTGTCTCTCATTTTACTATAAATCTTTGTAATTTCTTTTTTTATCTTTTATTTTTATTGTGATTTGATATTCATTTATTTACGTTCTTCTTCTTCATGTACCATCTCCATTTCGGAGGTTAGCTATCATCATAGCTATTCTAATTTTGGAAACTGCTGCTTTGAATAGGTCAGATGATTTGATTTTAAACTATTCTCGCAAGTTCCCAAGCTAAATTATTTTTCTCCTTCCAATAGATCTTTTTTCCTTGGATTATGAGTTGCATAATTTCATACCTTGGACCTCTCATGATGTGGCCACAATATTGCAGTTTTATTTTTTTTTACTTCATGTAAAAACTTCACGTGTTTACGTTAAAGTTTAATAAATATTTTCGAGAAAAATATCAATCGTGTCGTAGTTTGTACGGTGTATGTACCCGGTTTATATCAAGTCAATTCGGATCGTTTTTCGACAACAGTTTATCCCCTTTTAGTTTCTTCCAACCTTTCATTAAGAATACACCAAGTCCTTGGTTCTTCTCTTATGTATTATATCGTTTTGACTTATCCGTCTTTCATACATAAACCTTCGTAAAGTCTTGACTACTACTACTACTACTATTACTACTACTACTACCAACACTACTAGTATCTACTATTACTACGGTAACCATCCTTAATATTGTTCCACGAGTAAATAGTTTCCAGTTTCCTGTCGTCGCTACCTTCGTTCCCTATCTACCATCAATTCTAAAGCTTCACGAGAGGGTCGTAAGATAAGCAACTATGTTTAGGTGTGTCTAATGCTTACTTCACGATGATTCTCTTTCTCCATTTCTCTCTCTTTAACATTTATATTTTTTTAAAGAGAACTCTTGTAGTATTTACAAATTCAACAACACTATGGTACTATTATGAAATACTCAAAATATTAGAAAATTCTTCTAAAAAATTATTTTAAATAAAAACAATTGGAAAGAAAACTAACTTTGTTAGTTGTTTGATATAATAAATGTTTATTTATATTTTATGAATATTAATTATTAATATATAATAATATATATAACATAATATAATAATATAAAAAATAATTTCATATTTATTCAACTAATAATATTAAATTAATTTAATACTTATATATATTATGTTAAATGATTTATTCTGATAAGAGTAATCTCATTCGTTACCGAAGGTTCGGTTATAAGAGTTGGTATAATGGGAGTGGTAGAGGTTCGGGGATTTGAGGTCTTTGGGATTAAACGAGTGAGTTATAAATAGTTGTATAACTCATAGTAACATACAGTTATATAGTCTTTGTACAGTTATAATAGCAATAGCGAGATACGGGTGATGGAATAGAACGTAAGAGAAATAATGCTTTATATTTCCACTTGAAATAGAATAAAAGAAATCTTCTTTGGGGTTAGTTGGTTTTCCTTTTGAGGGACTCAAGTGTCTTACACGTGGCATTGCCATAGGTTTAAAAGTTTAGGAAGAGGGGGGAGGAAAAGTGAAGTAGATGCAGACGGTAGGAAATCGGGGGGTCCCTGCTGCTGCTGTTGCTGTTGTTGTTGTTGCTAGATGTCCCTTGGCGTAAATGGAAAGACACAAATGTATCCAGAGAGCGGATAAACAGGCAATGCGGCTTGCAGACTAGCTGGTGCTTCAATATAAATGTAAATTGGGGAACAGATTCGAGTGAGCCCGCGGAACACGTTTGGATTCGAGGGTCCAAGCTTTTCCTTCCTTCCTTCCTTCCTTCCTGCCATCCTTTCTCGTTACATCCAAAGACTATTCTCCCTACTATAGAATATTTCCTTTTTCCCTCTCCCTCAAACTCTCAAACGCACCTGTTATCGATTCCATCGAAATTTTCCCTAACTTTTGTACTTGGATATAACAACGAATAGACCGTGAAAGTTTGTTAATTGTAAATAATTTACAACATTCATTTATTTTTTATCATCCACGTCGTCATAATATTATCGTCTTTCAAAAATTTAATCATCCTTTGATAAGATTTCTTCCCTTCTTCTTTTCTTCCTAGTTTAAAGTATTTTATATCATTCTGATGGTTCGGATGATAATTTAAAAAAAAAGAAAAAGAAATAGAAAAATAAAAAAGAAAATATCTTTAACCTCGTTTTCTAGTTTTGAAATATATTCAAGACGATCGGTTAGTAGTAGTAGTGATAGTAGTATTCTCTATCCTTATCGTGAATATAATTTATGCATAAAGTAGAGGTAGAAACTTTACAGAGATCAAATATTATAGAAAAAGGAATGATGCGAAATTGGATGAAATGAAGGAAATTTCTATACCTGACGTAAAGGATTATTAGGTTGATAATGATAATGATGGATTATCATATTCTATAGAATTTACTATTATTCGATTATATATATATGTACTCGTATGTAAAGTAATAGTGGTGAAATACTTAGACTTAACTTCGATGAAGTTTAAACGTTTCCCATTAGAAGTACCTCGAATATAAGTATATTATTTCTCTATAACATATTTTGTGAAATTTCACTTAAAACTATTACTTATTTAATCATCGTCGTTGCTACCGAGAACGTTGATACAACATATACTACTTTTACTTATGTTAGATAGAGATGTCTTACACGACATGATAAAATCAGTGTCCCCCACCCCTCCTTCTTAAAAGCAAGTATATTCAAACATTCTCTTTCACTCGACTTATCCTATACACTCAAAGTAAGCTTGGGATCAGTTAGGAGGTGGATGAATGAGTGAGCAAGTAAGTAAAAGATAGATAGAGATAGAGAAAGGAAGAGAGAGAGAGAGAGAGAGAGAGAGGAAGATATAGGGGAAATAGAAATAGTATCTCTTGAATCATACTAATTGTAAGACGTCTCTATCGTACTAATCTGGGCACAATCTAACGTGAACCATAATCTTATCAAACACGAAAGGATCAGGCTTACCTTTACCGTTACCACTGATGTCCAATCTGAAGTTGTCAGGACCTTTCTGACCGTCGACAAGTTGACCAAGTCCTCCGGAGAGGTAACCCCCTTCCTCGTTACCGTCGTAAGTTCTATCAGAAAGGTCAACCTCCGAGCCCCTTTTTATTCCTTGAGGCATTGAATAAGACACCAGACCTTCTATAAAAAAAATAAAAAGAAATAAAAGTTACGCGTATTAGCGTTGATCTTCAAGTGTTACGTAAAAATATAAGCTAACATTTATCAAATTCTCCCTTTCTTTTGCTCATTCTCCTCTTTCTCTTTTTCCCCCTGTTTTTACGATAGGATTACGAAATTTTCTTTATCACTTAAAACAGGAGAGAAAGTGGAATAACTCGAATAAAGAATATTTTATATTTTTTTATTTGTGTTTTATTTTTTTTTCTACCGGCTTAGAGGAGGTCACATAAATATTACTCACCGATCCATGAGCAACCGTAAAGCTCTACGCGCATGCAGACCATGCGCATATGCGAGGTGTAGGGTATGAAACGGATTTTCGTCGCTACAATGGCGGGATCGAAGATTTGTTCTTTCTCGGTGTACGGATTGTTGTTACCTGCCAGGAGCTAGAAAAAATATTTAAATCGATCATTAATTATAATATATTTGTGGTGAATATTTATATTATTTTAATACTGGGGAAACAATATCATAAAAATAGTCTATTCAATTTTGTATGGAGAATTATTTTTATTAGATTGGAAAGATTATCGATTTATTGGATCCCATCGAAAAACTACAGTAGTCAATATTTTGTGATAAATATTAATTTGATATGAATGATCAAAGGTGTGTGTAGTTCTAAGAAAAATCTAACGAACAAATAATCAAATCTGTTTAATTAAAGTTGTTATTTTTATCTAGACAAATTATATATCGATCAATTTAGATGTTGCTATACTAAGAAAAATTTTTACTCGACCGTAGTAAAGTCCATTGTCATTTCGTGATAGGTACTAATTTAATTAGATAATTAACCCTGAGTGCGGTTTTAACGAAACAACATTAGTAACAATAGAATGGAGTTACGAGTGGTAGGAATTACATTTTAGGTTGTACTAATTTTAAACTGGTGCGCTCATGTGCGCACGCGCGAGCTGGTACCTTACTAGATGGTGCATGTTTACAACGTTAAGAACGAATCTCTAGGGTTTCGAGTACCATTTTCCAAATCCGATTAGTAAGAAGAGAGTAAGAGAGAGAGAAAGAGAGAGAGAGATCGAGGAAAGGCTAAGGGAAAAAGGGAGGGGAAGTGAACACAGTGGCCCGTAGGAGAAACTCCTCTAAATGTAAATGCAAGTGCGTTAAATTTTCCAGGAAGCAGCATGCCCACTCTTGTACTCCTTCCGCATTCACATCTCAAACCGAATTTGGCGATCGCATGGCGGATAATCCGAACACGTTTGTTTCGTGAATACATTGACGTAAATACATACATACGTTCATACACAAAAACACAGACAAACACATACAAAGAAGTACGAGCACACACGTTTACGGGTGCATAGATAGAGATACGTTACGGTAAATGTCGATAAATATTTTCAACGAATTTTTGAGTTAACATAACTGTGGATAACAATAACGAGCCATCGAGTTTCGCATTATACAAAAATTTTTACGAACGTTCTGGGATGCTCGTTGGCGTTTTCCCCGCGTTATTGTGTGCCGAACATTTTTAATCCGACGTATGCATATTTGTTCTTTCAATTTTTTTTTGTATTTTTTTTCTCTTCAAATAGATTTTAAAAAAAGAAAAAAGAAACTTAATAGCCTTCAAAACCGAGCTTTAAGATTAATAATATTTATACCACAGCAAAAAGTTTGGCAAATTTTTATTGTTTTTTTATTGTTTTATTGTAATTCAAGTCGAGTCGGTCGGAAATATTCCAGATTTTTTTGTGGCTTCTTTTTCTTTTGGTTTCGGGTAAAAGGGATATTTCAGAGATTTCAGAGAAAATGAGAAAAATAAATGGTATTATTTTTCCGATCAAAAAGTTTTTCTCTCCTATCGCGTTTAAAATTAACCTACAGGAATATAAAGTGTTTTTAATATCGCGTTATTTTGAAGTTAATTGATATATATATATATATATATTTGCGAATCAATATGAAATACTTAAGATAATAACGTAAGGCAGTTTAAAAATACGTTTTTAGAATATGTACTTCCTTTTCATTTGTTTTTTTTTTAAACTCATGGCTTATTTATTACTCCGTCTTAAATGGAACATTTTCATAATTTCTTTATTTTTACTTTTTTTTTAATTTTATTATATATTTTTTTTTCATACCCGGAAGGACCGGAGGATCAATTAAATCCTATGAAATTTTGTCCCCTCACGTAAATAATATCTAACGATCCTGAAGGACGTAAACTCCGAGGTACGTTTAAATCACGAGAGATTATTTTTAATAACCCATTCTGTCACGTTAATCGTCCGCAAAGAAGAGAACAAAAAGAGAGAGAGAGGGAGAGAGAAAAAAGTAAAAAGAATAGAAGACAAAAAAGAAAGTTGAGAGAGAGAGAGAAAGAGAGAGAAAAAAAAATTTTTTACGAGCCTTAAAATAAAATCATGGGTTTCGATCGTATGAAAATGATTATTTTTTCCTTTATTTAATTCCTACTTGAATATTTTTCGATTAAAATAAACGACGACCTAGATTTGTTAAATTTATATAAACCATATATCTTATTAAAAAATGAATTATAATTAAATCATATTGAAAATCAATTAAAATTTATTACAAAATTTATTCGGATAAATAAATATCGAACGATATATGGGATGGTTTCAAAAGGTTACTATGACAACGTCTAGACACGTATCACCGTTTGGAAATAAAATTCTAAAATTAAAAGAAAACGAAGAGTTTTGTATTTATTTATTTATTTATTTTTAATTTTTTTCTTTCCTTTCCCAGTGGCAAATTTTTATTTCCACCACGATGGGTTAGGAGAATCAAGAGGAAATGGAAATGACCCATCGGTCTAAGTTTTTTTTAACGATCGATCGATCGATCGATCGACAGATTCTGGTTTCCTCGTACTCTTTCTCTCTCTCTCTTTTTCTGGTTCTCCCGATGTCTGACGATATATTAAATGGATTCGTGCCGTTTCCATGAGACTCGACGTTCGCCGTTTTTCTCGTTTACGAGGCGAGAAAGAGTGAGCGTTCAGCGGCAATTTATCGGTTCACGGATGCGTATCGTGCTTGGCTATCGATGACGATGCACTAACCGTGTTCTCGAGATATTCTAGAAATACATATATACGTGTTAGGTGAACGCCAACACGCGAGTAAGGATTATTCGAGGATAAAGATCCCTTTCCTAACACTTGACTTATTTTACGTTTCTGACTTTAAACTTACTAGTTGTTATTCAAATTGGTCATTCTATAATCGTAACTAATTTTTCGACTCGAGAGATTCTGGTCGTACGAGATATTAAATCCGATTACGTTGCGAAATAAAAACAAGACAAAAAATAGTCTTTATGCGATGAGATATTTAACATTTTGACTGCCACGTCGAAATCACATGTTTCGTTCAGGACTCCACGATTAGTATTTTATGATGCAAAATTTCATAGAAATTAATCTTCAATGTTCCAATAAAAATTTGTTAATTATTCAAGTGTGCACTTTTTATTTTCAAATTATATTCTAATTAGCGGTAATGTTTTAAATGCGCCAACTGTAAACTTTCATTAAACTTTTACAATTTAAGTAGTTTTAACTTAAATTGTCACCTATGACCACGATTGCGTTACGGGAGAAACCGTGGCCGGTCATAAATGACCAAAGTGGCAGTCAAAGTGCTTAAATACCAGACGGGAAGAAATAAATAATATTCCGAATGAAGAATCGAGTTTTCCCGAATAAAAAATTCAATCGTAGAGGCCGAAATCGAGTCTAAAAAAATATCTTTTTATACGAATGGTATTATTGCTATTAGACGAAATTTTCAAGATACCTTTAATACAAAAATAACGAAATAATCGAATATGTTTTATGTGTAGTATCAAACTTTCGGAATTTTCATTCTAAATTTCATGACCAGATCATAGTACTTTATTTGGTTACACGTAAACTCCTCTTTCCTCTACTCGTATCTATCCTAAAACCGTTTAAAAATAAAAACAGTTCGCTGATGCGATTGGAAAACCATTTCGTTACGGATAATTTATTTGTAGAGGATAGATGAAAATGTTAGCGATTTCCGGTTAGAAAAGGTCATAGGAATAGAGTGTGCATATATATATGTGTGTGTGTGTTTGTGTGTGTATATCGGTCGAGCTGGCACGAAACGAGGCAAGCCCAGGGATGTATTACAAGTGCAAGTGGCAACTGCGACCGCGAGTATGACTATCCTGTGGTGCAACGTGCTGGAATACGAGCCCCAGCCTGGAATATACGCGATAGGAATAATTAATATAGTCATAAACAAGGCTCGCCTTCGGTTTTGCTCGTCGAGCGTGCTCCGATATCGTTCTGCCTAGACATAAAATTGATATCCGCGTTATTCGAGGAAAGAGGAGAGAGAGAGAGAAGTTAACCTATGTACGGTATACTCGAAATATACTTTGCGTATACTCATACTTCCTTCTTCCCTAGGATCGTAGAGACTTGATAGATGACTATCATATGTTTCAGATCGGGTATCGAGAACAATAGAGTAAGTAATTCATCGCTTTAGAAACATTCACATGATCGATCTTCGATGGAACTTTTCAATAGAGTTAGTTGTTACATACTGGAATGGAAGGAACTATTTTATAACATTGTTTCATTATAAATTTGTTTGCTAACTCATTAATACAGACAAGAAAATACAATTACAAGAGGTAAGGTTGTTATACAGAATAAAAATTATAACAGACGTTGAAGATCATTTCTTATTAATTGAAAAAAAATATCAAAATGATGAGATCATTTTTCTTTTACTCAATGTAGATAAGTTCAGATGACCGAGAATAGAATCATAGTTATAATAGTTGAAAGGTATACGATGACGTCTATATTTGGCAATATGTATGGCATATTTAGATAAATTTAGAGATGATTTATTAATGAGACACAAATTATAAAGTCTATTAAGATAAGCTCTATTAATCGTTTCAATGATAGTCAAAATTATACATAAAAGATATGTCGGATTTTTGGCCACAATTCAATGGAAATATCTGACTTTGTTTTTCCACCAATCCAATATAATGGAATCAATAATTTTGTAAATGAGGGGTCAAAAGTTTGTACGTATTTTAAAAATAGATTCTTTAAACTTTATTATCTGTTTAGATTGTCAAAATTGTTGATCCAATTTGTGTTTTTATACTATTTAACTTCTTTAAATGCATTCGAAAATATTCATTTTGGATCAATTAGAAATATTTCATCGTGTAGGTGTGTGTATTTGTTTGTTTGTGACAAATGTTATTTCAAAATAGTTCATTTTTATTAGAATCCAATAAGTGACGTACTTGTTTCCTAATATAAATCGGCAATGCGTTAAGTTTAATGTACCATTCAAGTGATTTAAGCAATGATTAAGATCGACATTTAATCGGGCACCAACATCGCGATCAATTTTAATGGTCCATTTAGGTGTCTTTCTTGTCGTTGATGAATGATATTTACGTCATTGTTGAAATTTAAACGAATGGAACGACCGTGCGTACTATTATCGAAAGACAATGGAATTCATCGGCTAATGTAATTAATAGTTATATAGTATTCTACTACGTGCCGTTGTTATAGGATACTGCTTTGCGTGTTTTCATTGTTACGTTTCGTATACACGCAATAAAATAATACGAACATAAAGGGAAAAAAAAAATATATTTCCGATAATAAAATATTTTGTATGTTTTATCATATCCTTGGATAAACATTCGTGGAACATTAATTTTATTATATTGAATTATTTATTTATTTATTTAGAAAATAAACAAGTAAGGAGTAAAGAAGGAAATATAATTTTCTTGCAACAAGAATAACTTTTGTTTGTTAGTATAAAGAATAAATTGTTGTTTATTTTAAGAAAGAATAGGGAATAAAAAGAAAAAAATAATAAAAGTAGTAAACACAAATTTCTTAGATTTACTTTAATTTAACAGAAGCGAGAAAGAAATAGTCTAACGCTAAGGATAACTCAAGTTGGTCCGTCTATAAAGAAACCTTTCTTATATCCCGTACTATACTTTAACTTAGAATGACTGAAAAATAGTTCTCGTGAGAGATCCCAAGAAGGTTAGAGGCACGATCGAACGTATTTTCGTTGAGGGTTTGACATCGTAGGAGAAAAAGTTTATACTCTTTTCTTTCATACTTTTTTACCATCAAGCTTTTCGCAAACTCGCTTAAGGTCTCTTCTCTTCGAGGTTTGTGTCTACTACCAACTTTTTCTAATATTGCAAATTTACGATATTATCATCATAATCATCATTATTATTATTATTATTATTATTATTATTATTATTATTGGTATGGGAAAACAAATAGTTACATTAAATTCGAATAATTAAATAGAAGAAAAAGAAAAGCCTGAGAAAAAGATAGGAAACGTTATTAACAATTACAATTATAATTGTGTATGGAGGAACAATTATAGTTGCACATGTGGTAGAGAAAAATTCTACAGTGTATGTAATTTTCGAATTAAATTGGAACGATAAAGTTAAACCTTAAAATGAAAGATAGAAAAAGAAAGAAAGAGAGTAAGAAAGAAAGAAGGAAGGTACAAGAAAGGTAGCGTATTATAGCAAGTAGTTTCCCGTACGATAAAAACTAAGATCGTAAACGGGAGTTTTCGCCGTTAAGATAGACCTTCTTCTTTCAGGATTTATGGTAGATAGTATCGATTAAACGATTGAGTAATTTAGCCGGAAGGCTCGGAAAAATAAGTGAGAAGAGTTTAAATGCAAGTTTCAAGAGGGTCATCTCTCGAACCTTTTTTCTTCTTCCTCCCCCTTTACCTCCTCACCCTTCTTTTTTACGTTCCTTCTTAGACTTTCTTTCTCTCTCTCTCTCTCGGATTTTATTCTCATATGGTTTCTTTTCTTTCTCTTTCCCCTTAGTGCTTTTAGAAACAGCAGAGTAGAGTAGAACGAGCTTACGCGGCGCCACGAACCGTCCCATTTCCGGTACGGCAACGTCCATGCCTCGCACTGTGTAGGCAATTACTTGGTTGGAGGAACGAAGTAGCGGAAAGCCGCTCGCCTCTAATCTGTTTGTGGTCGAAATCACGTTCGCGCGTTTCGCTAATGAAGAACCATTTAATTTTAACACCTTTAGTACTCCATGCTGAGAAAGCTCCTTTTCTTTTCTTTTCTTTTTTTTTTTATTCTTACATACCTTTTAACTTTCTTTTTTTTTCTTTCTTTAATTTCCGTCTTCTCTTTTGTAAGTTAAAACACGTTAACTTGATACTTTACGCATATGAAGAGATTAAATATAGGAATACGTGTATATGTGTGTGTGTGGTAATTTGAGTGAATCCATAACATTTTTTTATTATTATTTGATTTACAGTGTTTCAGTTACTTTTTATGAATATTAGTACTAATACTGTCAAAGAGGTAATGACTATTTATTACCTTTAATACTCTATGCTGAGAAAGGTTCTTTTTCTTTTAATTTTGTTTTTTCCTATTTAAGTTGAAACAACGCTAATGTGATACTTTGTTCATATGGCAGATTAAATATAGAAATATATGTATAAGATAATTTTTTTTAAATGAAATCATAACACTTTTTAGTATTTTTTCTTTATTATTATTTACTTTATAGTGTTTCAGTGAGTTTTTATGAACATTACTACCAATACTATCAAAGAGGTTGCAATCATTTAATTTTAACACCTTTTGTACTCCCTGCTAAGAAAGCTTCTTTTCTATCTTTGTTAATTCTTGACTTTTTCCTTTTCCTTTTAAGTTCGTTTTCCTTTTTAAGGGTAAAACACGCTAATGTGATACTTTGCGCATATAAGAGATTAAATATAGAAATAATATCATTCTTTATTATTTTCTTTCCTTTTTATTATTCCTTTTACACAATATTCCAATTACTTTTTACGAACACTACTATCAACGCTATTAAAGAGATAATTATTGAAAGAAATAACTTCAATTTGATTAGTTGTATTCCAACTATTATTTACAGGAAGATCATTGAAAACTTTCTCGTACACAGAGAGATATATTTTTATTAAATAGTTATTGAAATATAATCTTTTTTGTTGTTTTAATTATTTCGTTTTAACTCATATAACATCGATAAATGAGAATCGATAAAAGATAAACTAACTCGGTCACGAACGAGTTTACTTTCATCCCAAGTGGATATATTCAGTTGAAGAAAACAGGAGTTAGAGCTAAGCAAGTTTTATCTACGTTATAACATATATATCAGTGATTTTTCAAACGTGCTATAAATCGAAACGTTATCTAACCTTTCTTTCTACACTCTTTTGTAATAGTCCCCAATATAACCAGCAACGAATTTTCTTAAAGAATCTTTTTTTTTCCCCTTCAACTAATTCGAAAATCGTAGCTAGAAGATTTAAAAAAAAAAAATAAAATGGAAACTACGATACAATAGTTTCTTTCCTCCTAATTTTTTTTTTACTTTTATCTTCTCCCTCTCTCTCTCTCTCTCCCTCTTTCTCTCTTATCGAACGTTTCAACTTAAAAAAGTCTTAAAAAAGTTAATTCCTCTTTCGTGGCACGTTGCTAGGAGCTTGTTCTAACGAGCGATTTTTGAAGAAGAAGAAAAAGTAAAAGGGGAAAAAAAAACAAAATAGTGGTCTGAACTACGAAACGTTTCCCCGTTCCTTCACCGAATTCGTTTTCGAATCAAATGGTACTTATTTCTTCATTCGTTTTACCCCATTCCGTAACTATCAACCTTTTTTTTTATTTTTATTCTCTCCTTTGATCGAAGTATATTAAATATTTATCAAAAAAAAAAAAAAGCAATAAAAAATAAAAAAAGAGAGAGAAACAAGTTACGAAGTTAAAAATGGATTTTCGGATTAGTTTTATAATAAAGTTTGTTAGAAAACAATAGAAGTTAATTTGTAAACAATCGGATTTCGAGTTCATTTTTAATTGAGAATAAAATTTGAAACATATAAGTATATATATATATATATATAAATTAAATACGATCCAAATTTTTAAAGGCATTTTTAATAACGTCCTATTGTTTATTTGCTCATGCACCCTTATTTCCAGATTCTAAAACGTAATTAGATGAAGCCACGGTAATCCTTGCCGATCGCGAAGAAATCGTTTTAATATCCACTCGCACTCCCCGCTGTGGAATAATTAAACCGGTATAATCTCGTTTGTTTCTCTCTCTCTCCCTCTCTCTTTTTTTAAATATTTTTTTTCTATTAGTTTTTCTATTTTTAATCTTTTTCCACAGAGTCGCAGCAGCAAACGTTAGCGATAATGACCGTAGGGGGAAGTGTGGTAGGGAGGGGAGAGGGTGTACGGTCTCCGCAGGCGGGGTGCTATCTCGTAATAGCCAGGACCTTTTCACGGGTTTCCTCCTGGCAGCAACTATCGCCATATTGCAATTTGAATTTCGCTGAAATCGTCGGAAAAAGGCTGCTGCCAGGACCGGGAAATGAATATGTTAATTGGCTCTGGAATTGGCTGTCCCTATCAGGTGATTGATTAAAATTCGATACGTCCTGTGCTTCCGTTAAGGCCAAGCGTGATGGAGTCGAGTAAGGGAAGAGGAAGGTGGGCGAAAGAGGGCTGGGTGGGTTTGGGCGTGGGTGTGGGAATGGTTTAAAGGTAGGGGAAAGGGAGAGGATAGGAGAGACAGTCGTTTCTCTCCTATCCTTTCACCCTTCATTCCTTCCTTCCTTCCTTCCTTCCTTCCTTCCTTCCTTTAACTTCCCCTTTCCTTTCCTCTTTCGACCCGCCCCCTCTTTCTACCTAGTTCCTACTCCCCTCCCCCCTTCTTCCCCGTTTCAACGGTGCCACTCGCGGAAGTTACTTTGTAGATAAACGAGATTGAAATTTCGATGGAAATTACCGGTGATACCTGTGGACTTAGACGAACTGTCGCCAAGTCAAACAGGGAACGAGGACTCGTCGATTAAGCACCATCACCACTACCACCATCATCGCCACCACCAACACCATTACTACCACTACCATCATTTTCCTCATCTCTACACCCCGTTCTTCCTTGCGTGGCGTCACGGTATTCGCGATGTTAACGATCCTCGGAGTAACGACGTGGGTTAAAGTGCCGTATCGATATTCAATGAGAAGCATGCTCGTTACCTATGGCCCGTGAAATAACACCCGTCTCTCTTTCTCTCTCTATCTATCCATTTATCTATCTCTATCTATCTATCTCTCTCTTTCTCTTTCTCTATCCATTTAGTCATCCCTCTTCTACCTACTCTCACCCTTTCTCTCTCTTTCTCTTTCTCTCCCTCTAAATGCTGTTTATCGACGAACCTCTGGTCCGATAGCATTCCGACGTTTCTACTTGTTCGATCGTAAGCCAAAACAAGCGTATCGAAAGCGTCAGCATATGCTAGGTATTGCAGTTATCTTCCCAGTCATTGAACGTTGATTAATGAATGATATTCGTATCTGGTTGTGTGCACGGGTTTGTTATTTAACGATTCAATGTTAATTTATTCATTAGTGTTATTAGATACGTTTCTTTCTTTTTTTATGAATTAGATAATTGTTGGATGTAATTATTAACCTCTATCATGGTTTCATTATTATTACTATTATTATTATTGTGGTTATTATATATTCTAATTCATTTCTAATTCGTTTTAATAATACGAGAATATTTATTATCAATCTGGGAAAAGGTTAAAAATAGTTAAAACATTTATTATCACCAGCTTGTAATATTACCTTTGGTTTTTCTCGTCGTACTTTTTGGTTACAACTACTTGTTCTGTTTTAACTTTTAATTCCCTGTCCTACTTCGTAAATTGATTTTGTTTGCTTTTTTTTTTTGAAACAATTCTGTCGATTGATTATTTTTATTCTTATTACTTTATTCGATATTATTTTCTGAATCATTTATACTTTAGCTGTTACAATATTACTGATTTTATTGCAACGTATGACCATATTTCTGATTTTATCACCTCTCATCTATCAATATTTACTACGTGTGTTATTAAATCATATTATATGATACACATTACTATATTATTAATTGCATACATTATAATTATTATTATTATTTATTAGAATATATATGTATATGTAGATTTATATAAAAGTTTTATTTACCGTTAAGTCTTTAAGCAGTTAGAAGAGATACATACAACAGTACATCTGATAGATGCTCGAATACTCTTCTCTGTAGTTTATGTTATGTGAAATTCTAATGCAAGGGAACTTTTACCTATGGGATTTAGCGTGTCTCAAGCCTTTGGGAATGTTATCACTGGGGGGAAAAGCATGTCTTGTTTTCCATAAGCAGCAAAACGAAGCTCTACGTTGCGTTATGACTTTGTTGGCGTGGAAATGATAAATCCGAAAGCGTGAAAATTAACGAGCTTTCCTTCGCACCAACTATTCTACACCTCTTTCTCATTCTCTTTCTCTCTCTTTCTCTCTCTTTCTCTTTCTACTCTTTCACTCTATCGTCCTCCGCCAATTACCGGAACTTTAACGAATACTTCAATTTTACACGAAACCGTCCGTCCTAATTTTCCTATTACTTCTATCTCTCGTATATGCTGTTAACCCTTCCGCAAATGTGAATAAAATTACTAAAATGAGATTATTTTTATTAAATCATTAAAAAAAAAAAGAGAGAAAAAAACAGTAGACTTTTAAAAAACCCCGTCAAGTGTTATAAACATTGAATAAATTTAGTCAACGCATGGTTTCGAATTGGATGGTTTAATTAATCATCATCTATCTCGATATTATATTATTTTTGTATTTGTTTTTTAAAGAACGTTCATTAAAGATTCGAATTTGTTTGAATAATGGATACACGTTGATTGTATTTTTTTTATATTACTATTATTATAAAATAAGTAAGCAAAACAAAAAGTAACGAAATATCGAAAATATTCAGACGTTTTAAGTGTCGAGAATAGAGAGCATAAAAATAGTTTAAAATTAATTCTACATGGAATATGGGTAGAAGGTAAAATCTGTAAACCTTTGATAGATTTACCGACTACAATGTAACGGCATATTTAATAGCAATATTGATACTTTGGAAATCTCCATATGTATTATATGATCCTAACGCGTATCAATTATTTATAACAGAGGTAATTGAACAACGCCGATATTAAATGTAATTTGAAATCGATTCCGTATCAATTACAATTACGATATATAAATGAAAATGAAGCTTGATTGCAGAACGCATATTTTTCATCTGATCATAATAATTTCCGTAACTTTACGTTCCTTTTAACTTTCATTTTTTTTCACATATTTGAAGATCAAATTAATTTTAATCATTGTGTTATATAATATTTAAAACAAAACGTATAAGAATCATAATATATCACGAATTAATAATTATATCGTTAATTCGAAAAGAAAACTTTTGACTTTATTGTAACTTATGGTAACATAAGAACACCAAAAGTAATATTTTCATCTATATGTAATAAACAAACCTAACGTTATATTCTCCGTACCAATGAATTGTTATTTTATCATTAGCATCAGGAAGATTTGGTTACAATCAATTAATATTCATAGAATCACCTAGTTGATTTTCATAATATTTATTGTTCCCGTATATCTACTTACAATTCTGATTGAAAAATAATTGTTCATATAAATCTCCATATCATATCCCCATAAAATATACCTTTGCATCAACAGAACGAATAATCCAAAAACAAATAAAATAAAAAGAAACAAAGAACAAGCTAAAAGAATTTAGTTTGAAAACAGAGTGTGCAACGGTAATAATACTAAACTATTTTACAATACCCACAAACTTCGTATTTATTAATTTTCAAACCTACGAGTAAGAATATGTGTGTATTGTAGCTCTGAGAAATTCCAGACGCCAAGGCTGCTAGACGCCGAAAACTCTGAAGGAAACTTTTCGAAAGGAATGGTTCTAAGTATAAGGCAATAGTAAACGAAAGAGAGGGAAAACTTTAAGTGAGAGAATGATGGAAATAGTGAAAGAAGAGGTCCTTTTTTAAGAAAAAAATAAAAAAAAAGAAAGAGAGAGAGAGAAAGAAAGAGAGAATGAAAGAAAGGAATGGTCGGTCGCCTGACCGCTTCTTTCCAACTGTTGAAAACGTTGGGTTGATGTGAGTTTAGCATAAAAAAATACTTGAGGAAGGTTCGGGTCACGTACGACGAGGCGATAACGTAGTCTTCCTATACTCGGACGTAAAGAAACGCGAATGTTGAAGTGGAGGAGGAAGAAGGAGGGAGAGGTGAGTGTATGCGCGAGCGCAAGAATACGAGAGTACACGTATCTTTACCTAGACGATATACATGCATACACCATCTCACCCCACTACCAGTCCAACCCCACTTCCTCCTCATTCCCTACTCTTCTCTTGCTCGTTCGTTCATTCTCCAAACCCGTATTCAAAGCACAAGGAGTAAAAGGAAAGAGCGCGTGCACAAAGATCACATGCCGCCCAGATTGAGGCTGCAGGGTAAACGTTCGCGTTCCCACCCTCGACTACTCCTACTCTCTTTTACCCCCATCTCACCAGCACCACCACCACCTCTCTCCTTACTCTTTACTCTTCAGCATCTACCATCCATCTGGCAGTATCCCCCTATTCCCCACCCAACCCTTCTCCGATTCCGGATATCTCCGTCGGTCTCTCTGCTCTTTGAGCAGATCTGCGTGAAAATGGGAAGAAAGTCTGGCACACTGGATACGTTTCTGGAAATAAACGAGATACCACGACTGTGCGTTGCTTTTATATGTCTCTACTTTAAAGGTTTCTATATTTTTACGCGTGTGTATGTGTGTGTGTATGTGTATGGGAATCGTATACGTTCAGATTCGATATGTCTGTATTGTAGATGAATGTATAGTGTGTGTGTGTGTGTGTTATGGGTTCGTAGATAGATAGATACACCACGGAGGTAGGACGTATTCAAGGAAATCATCAGTGGTACGAGGAATATCAGAAGCTCTTCGATGACAACGATTCCACGATTGATGGAAACACCGATCTATTTTTCTCCAGTGCTACGTTCTATGATGTTCGTTCCTTTTGAGCGTACACCGTTACGTCATCGAAATGTGCTTTTCACGCATATGTATGTTATATAAAAAAAAAAGTAAGAAAAAGAGGAATAGGAGAAATGAGATTTAAATTTGATATTATTGTTTCTTTTTTTTTTGACATAGTGTAATGAAATTGTTGGAATTGTTTAATAAGAATACGATTAAAAAGGAGTAATTGTCGAATGAATTTGAATAACTTTAAATTCTCTATCTAGATGAAGTTTTTTTTATACTTTTGTCTTTTTTTTTTTCATTCTATGCTTGAAATAGTAACAGAATTTCGTTAGAATGTTCAACGTATTAATATTCTACTCTCGAGGGAAGCTTAATTGAATTTTGAGGCAAACTAGGCATGATAATGTTAATAAATATATGATAGAAGATGATAATAATATGATATAATATTATATATATAATATATAAAATGGTGAATTGTGTGTATAGATTTTAAAGGGGTAAGCGATATGAAAAATGGACTTTCGCTTGTTACGATTGATTATATCCATATACATATCCTATAGAAATTTTTTTTTCCCCATCGGGGATTGGAATAAATGCAAACGCATCCTCTACCTTCATTGTGTTTCCATTAAAGTTCCATTTACAAAATGTTGGCTGGCGATTGCCTACGAACAAAAGGGTCTTGTATTCTCTCATCCCTGTTTCCTTTTTGTTACTTTTTCTTTCTTTCATTCTCTCTCCCCACCTCTCTCTCCTCCCCCTCGAGAATCGATATATAATATATACAGATACGCATATATATGAAAATAATTTTTCATAGAATATTTGTGACGTAGCCAAACTTCACATATCCAAAATCGATCCGTCAAATTAGTTAACTACAACTCGACCTTTTACGGTTCTCGCATGTTTCGCTAATAACAACCGATTCGGTTTATTCGAAAATTCACGATGCCCCGGGTGCTCCCATATTACCCGACATTCATTTGTATATACTAGGATACATTTGGGAAGTAGGTGGAGTAGTGAGTGGTGTAAGGGGAGTTGGAAGTAACGGGTCGGGGGAGCTAGGAATGGAGCGGGACGGGCAAGGGTAGGGAGAAAAGGGTGGTTGGTTTGGAGGATCTATCTGGTCCTACGAACTTCCATGAATTCATTAACCGAGCTGTGTTTCCTACTAGCTTGCTAGGTAGCTAGCTAGATACCTGGTAGCAGGTATCGTGCACACGTTCCAAGCATTGCGTCGCGTTGTCTATGCAAATGAAGTTTATTTTCTCGCATTTTTCTATTTCCTAATGTCTCTCGTACAACGACTGACGGCGTTGGTACCGCTTCTTCCGTTTCCCTCCTTTCCTCCGTCCTCTTCTCCCTCTTCACCGGTTCAAGTGAAAGTTTAACGCGTTCTCACGATCTTGTTATTATTCCACGGATGTTGTTTCGTAAAATACACCTATGGGTTTAACGATAAATTGTTTTTACGTTGTTTTTTATTCTTTTTTTCCCCCTCAATGGACCTTCGAGAGTATGGAAGAAGACGATATCATGAAATTATTCGATATATATTATAGATTAGGTAAATTTTCCTATAATAAACTAAACCGGATAAAGAGATATATCGTTGTTTATCAAGCTTTTTCATCTAATTGGTTCGAGTTTTAATCAACAATGGTATGTGTCAGATAGACGACGAAATGTGCATATACACAATAATCAAATTTATCCGTTTGCGAATATAATATTGTGTTACATAGCAAACAGAGGATGATATACGCGTATACGTCGGGAAAAGACTATGATGATTTGGTTGAATGTCGATGACAGAGTATCTCTCTAACAACCAAATATATTCCCAAACCTTCCTAATGAATATCCTATCTAGGCATTATCATATTGAATAGACGCTAATTAACACATAACATCGCGTAATAGACCACTTAACTGGACAGTGCTTCTCATTTGTAAACCATAGATTTCCGTCTACACGGTTGCATCTAACTTGAGAGATAGAGACAAAGCTGAAATGAGGAGGGGGTGGAAGAGAGGGAATACAAATTGCGTTCTGCCTCGGGGTTATCGCTCTTCTCTTCTCTACTCTACTCTACTCTACTCTACTCTACTCTACTCTACTCTACTCTACTCTATTCTACTCTACTCTACTCTCTCTCTCTCTCTCTCTCTCTTCCTCATTCTCTTTCAACCTTCCGTTTTCGAAGGAGAAACGAATGGATTTTCTACGCTCAAAAGAGTAGAATTACACTCGTCGCGTTACCTTTTGGTTTCTTGTGAAACGGAGGCAAACGTAATCGGATTTCGTTGGCAAGAGCAATTATACAAGTTAACTGTAATTCATTTCGGCAATTTAAGACAACTCTCTCTTTCTCTATTTTTTTCTCTTTTTATCTATCTCGTTTTCTCTTTTAAAAAGCGGCCATTCGGTATCAATCCCTTTTAGGAATGGAAAGAGTGAACGAAAATCGTTAAGAACAAAGGGAAAGAAAAAAAAAGGATCGTTTCTTTTTCTCGTTTAATTTTGTTTCCCGTTTTTTATGTCCGAGACGATGATGAAAGGCCATCAGACCGGACACGGCCTTGGTCGGATTTCTTAATTAAATGAAGTCGAAGGGGTGAGGGGAAATTGGGAAATGGGTTGGTAGATGAAGGAAGATTGAAAGTTGCGAATTGAGAAACTACTAACGTAGTATACGTATAGACCACCAACCTCAGTGCCACGTCGATTTCTCCATCGCACCCACTTGTTGAACCCAGGACGCCAATACTCAACGAAGTATTCCTCTGTGTACTCAACACCGTGACCGTTTCCGAATCTACCTTGAGTCTTAACCGAAGTAAGAATCCGAGGACTATGAAGATTCACCTCAAGATACTCTTTGCCTTCCTTTGTAACCATGTTTTTAGGACACCATGCACCGCCACCTTTGTCTTGTCGTAATCTGTAACAACAAAACAATACGCATATTTAATATAACTATAAATAGTATTACAATAATACATCGTGAATATTGATAATGCAAATAAATCTGATAATTCCGATAAAAATTAAAAGAATAAATAAATAAAAATTAAATCACATTCGTAGTAGGATACGTTTAAAATCTCTCGTAAGAATTCAATGATACTAAACTTTCTGTTCTATGTCAAGTTAAGTAATTACGATTGTTTTTCTTTTTCCGGCCAACGCACAACACGTTGGAAACTTAATGTCGGAGTTATATCACTTTTGTTGCGTGCTGGCAAATTTAGCGGATAACGTGTACGTAGAGAGTTCACTGAGATACTAGAAAGGTTGAGAAGATAGAATGAAAGAGAGAGAGGGAGAGAGAATCTACATGGAAATATTTCAGCTGGCTTAGACGAGAAGTACTATCATAGAGAGACGGCATACCCGCATGTAAACAATAGACTAGGCGAAACCCACTGAAAGCGTTTGCGGTTAATTAGGCAGCAATGCCGTTAACAATGTCCTAGCTTCTGCCCAACCTTGTCTAAACCTTCTAGTAATTTCGGTTTTCTCTTTATCTCTCTCTCTTCGTCATGTTCTCTTTTCTCTTTTAGCTCTTTGAATATCTCTAATCTCTAAATAAAGGAATATGTCAAATATGTTTGTAGATTAGATAGAATAAATTAAAATTGAAACGTGATCTTTCATGAAATATACAGAATTATTATAATAGAAGGTTATTTTTTGTATTAAATAATATTTTATAACTTAAGTTAAAGGAATTGAATATAATTGATTAACAAAGTATATTAGATTGATGTGTTATATATTGATTATTATAGACATTGACCATACGACAACATATGTTACATATGTTAACTAAACAAAAATCTTTCATATCATTTTATATCTAATAATATTATATATTTAAAAAAAAAATCACAAATTTACTATTAACATATATTCAAAGAAATCAAATGAAAGTTACAACATTTAATAATAATTTTGTAAAATGACATTAAAACTTTCTTAACAAGATTTGATTGTATTAAGAAAACCAATGGTATCTTTAAAATGAAATTTATGAAGACTGGCAGACAGGTCTTTTGCCGGTAGGATGGTGTTGGAATAGAATGGTTGGTTAAAAGTAGCCAAGCTGAGAAATGCACTATGCTCGGGCTCGTGAGAGTGTCAGAAATTTCCAGTTTGAAACGGGAATAGTAAGGGAAGGCGAGGGTGGAAGTGGGAGGCTGTGGTAGCGAGAAAAGGGGGGTTCGGAGGAAATAGGGGTTTGGATGGAGGGCAGGGCATTACCGGGTGCCTCATCGGTCGAAAGGTGCATTAGCATTGCTAATGACTCGTGGTCGTTACCGTCACACGCGCTCGGTAGCAACCACCTTTGCTTCGCTTCGTGCCGCGAAGCACATTCGTTATGAACCCTGTAAAGTCAGCAGGGTTGACCTGCGTTTTCCCAGACTCGATGCTAAATAGCAACGAGATATCGAGACTCTATCTGTTTCTATCTCTATCTCTCCATCTCTTTCTGTCTCCGTTTCCACCATCTGCAGGAAGCTTTTCCAACACTAACCTTTAGACTTTGTCTCTTCTACTAACATTGTCTCATCCTCTCATTTGATTCGTTTGATCGATAACCAAACAACCAACCAACCAATCGAACCATCTAAAATATACTGTTTAGTTTCTCTATTGAAATAACATTCGGTAGTTTTTATTCGTATTTTCTTTTTTCCTTTTTCTTTCAATTACGTTGAAATAATTAAATGTATATATAAATGGTTATTAATGGACGATAGAGAAGTATAGATATATATGATGAAATTTAAACAATAAGTATCGTACGTTCATTCTCGTAGTGAAATATACAAAAATGAATATATATATTTACTGAATTGTGTTCGGAATGGTATATATCAATAAATTGTTAATAAAATTCTTCCATTCTATTCGTGATAAAAAAATAATAACCCCCTCCACCATCCCGCCCCTGCCATTCTCTTTTTACTCGAAGCTGATGCACGTAACAGGATGGAATACATTGCCATGTACCAGCCGTATCCATTATTTTACATTTTTATCTATCAATTTAACGAGAATAAATCATTTTACTCTGTGAGCTACCACGTATTTTTTGAATTTTATCGATAATTTATATACTCGTTTTAGCGAAAAGAGAAAATTTCCATTTTGACGTTCACTTCGTAACTTCTCAACTGAGAAAAATGCGTGAACACCATATGATATTTTTATACCATTTCTATAATAAATTAATATTTATGGAAATATGGTAAAGCCGTTTTGTTTTTTAATTTTTTTAATTTTTTATTATGACTCGTAAATAATTAATCAAATTAGGTTTTGACGGATATATAGAGAAAAATTATTTTCAATTACTTATAGAACATTATCGGAATTAATAGACAATTTAAATAGAAAATATGAATTGAGGTAGGTGCGTATGTGTGTGTGTGAGAGAAAGAGAGAGAGAGAGAGAGGGAGAGAGAAAGGGAGAAAGAACACCAAAGTGAGTTTAAATTCTGAAATCGTAGATTAGTTTTCAGGTAATATCGATCGGAAAATAGGAGCTGTAGAAAACTACGGAAAAGTAGAGTAGCACCAGATGTCAGTGACTACCGACCGTACTGGTCAGACATGTGGACACTAAAGTTGGGGAGACTGTTCCGGCACGTACTTATTGTCGACCAGAGTTAACGTAATTGTTAATGTTATATCCTTTTTTTTATTGTTTATTTTTTAAGGTTGTAAAGGGAGAATTTATTTATTTTTCTTTCCCTTTCGAGTAATTCCGACAGTATAAACTAATCTAATTGGAATTAGCAATTTTTCGAAGAATAATTTTCCCTTTTTTCTTTAGATTTTCGGTAAAGTGATTTCTAACAATTTGTAGAAGAAGAAAATAATATTATGCAGTAGAAGATAGAGATAGAAATAAATGGAAAGAAAGGAAGAAAGAAAGGAAGAAAGGGAAGGGAGAGAAAGAGAAAGAGGAAATCATGAAAGACGAATTTACGGTCTATACGAGCGTTTTAACGGTGTCTGATCTCTGTGGGAAATCCCAAGCGAATGTGTTATGCAGTGACTCTGAAAGCAGAGAGATTGGTTCGTGGAGGGAAAGCAGAAGAACGGAACCATTCGTAAAAAAAAAAAAAGTAAAAAAAGGTAGAGGAAAAAACGGGCAAGAGGAATGCTCCATCCTGGCTGTCCGAATCGTGAAAGCGGAAAGCGGAAAGCGATTGCGATGGTTCAAAAATTTACCGAACGCGCGCGGACGCTTTCTTCTCCCACCTATTTTATTTTATTTTTTTTTTCTTTCTTCTTCGTCAATTGAATTTACACGCATGACTTTGTTCGTTGAACAAAACGTTATACGTATACATAGACACACACACACGCACGTAGGCACGCATAGTTGGTTTGTTAGTTTTTTATTTTTCTTCCCCAATGATTATTTCATTCGTTACTTATTATTACAATTTTATGTTTTTCTTTTTTTAAAAAGTACACAAATTTTTCGATTTATATGCTATACTTTATCTGAAAACTCATGTTTTTTTGATAATCATCAATTATTGAAGAAGAATAGAAATAATTCGAAATTTCGGACACCGGAGTATGAGTTTCGGAATCGGGCAAGTCAATGACTCTGGTTGGGATCCCGAATTGCAAATCGGGTCTCTAAATATAGGCCATACAAATATGTTTAAGCTTTGACAAATTTTCGGGCTCCTGGCTTGACTCGTCTCAACCCGATATTTGAATATCCATAATTTCGGGCTTCAGTTTCTCTCTCTCTCTCTCTCTCTCTTTCCCTCTCTCTACATCTATTTTATAATAAATAAATTTAATGATAAAAACTTAAAAGAAAAATGATATAATTTACAAAAATATATTTACTATCGTGTCGTTTAATAAAGAAAAAACAAAATTATATTTCTTATAAATAATTTCGAAATACTCCAAAAAAATGATAGAAAAAAAGAAAATATCGTATTACCTCGAATTGGGTAACTATCATAATTATCGATTTATATCTTTACCTTTATCCGTAGATCATTTCCGATACTGTTCCTTTTCCGTTGAGTGTTATTGAACATATCGGGAATTCGAATGTCGAATGTGGTATCGACTAAATGACTCGTGAAAATTCTTGCCGACCCTACCAATTTTACGCAGCTTCGAATCGTCCTCCCTCTTCCTTTCTCATTCTTTCTTTTTTTATCTTTCTGTCTCTCTTTCTCTCTTATCTTAACCTATCGACCATTTGGGGATAGTAGTAACGAGAAACGAGCGAAGCTTAAAAGTACAGTAGGGAAAAAGAATATGGAAAATCTGCATTATCTAACAACGAATCCGTGCTCGTTCGAAGAATAGTATTCGAACCTAAAGCTCGAAATAGCTAACATCTAACAATACTTTTTCTGATTCGTATCAGAACGGATATCGTTACGATATCGAGATATTCTAGATTTTTCTAGTACCTACTTCAAAACAATAGTTCATTTACCGAAATACCTGTCAAAGGAAAAGTGGATTTCCATGTTCATCAGTTTTATACAGAATTTTATTTTTTTTTTCCAAAGATTTGTTAAAATATACAATACAGTATTTATGGTGAGGTATACATTTCTATAAGTATGTGTGTGCGTGTGTGGATGTTTCATAAAAATATTACAATTATCAACCATCAGAATCAGACAATGTAATTTAATTGAAAACCTTATCGACAAACGTGTTGAATTGTGAGTGTAAAGATAATAAAGATTACAAGTTCGTGAAAGCAGTGATTATAGGATACAGCCCTTTTCCGAAAGTTAACCGTTGAAGGACGATAACGGAGGATAAAGTGGTGGATCGGTATATACATTTATAATACTGTATTGCCTTATCTTGGCTTTTGGTGCTAACCCTAACGAGAGTTACGTGCTGCCGGAAACACGTCTGTATATTCAACCGGGATTCCAAAGTGTCTCCTTGTCTCCCTGGAGTTAAACTTTTGAGAGAGAAACTTGATTTACAAACAGTACTATGTATTTCGTCTTAAAGAAACTAACATTTGTGATTAATTCTTTGTTTTTCTTATTCATTAACTCAAAACCATCGTTTGTTACAGTAAAGATAAATTGAAGAAAATTTTAAAAATTGATTTAATTACAAAATTCACAATAGTAGAATATATTGTTAATAAAAGCTTAACACTTTGACCACCACGTTGGTCATTTATGATCTGCTACAGATTCTTCTGTGTAAATTGTTAAAGTTGAATGAAAATTTACAATTGGTGCATTTAAAACATTACCGCTAATTAGGATATACTTTAAAATAAAAAATGAACCATTGAACAATTAACAAATTTTTATTGGAAAATCGAAAATAAGATATTTATTTCTATAAAATTTTGCATCATAAAATACTATCGTGGCATGTGGTTTCGGTGTGGCAGTCAAAGTGTTAATTAATGTATAATGGTTTATAAAAGAATGAACGACGTTGAGAGATTCGTTGTTAATATGAATCAGACTCGAACCTAAGGTACTTCTTATCGCAATGTAAATCGAGCTCGAGAACTATGAGTTGAAATGGATGAGAAACAACTAACTCTAACTTCGCTTTTCCTGTTGAAACGTTCCTTGTGAACGTAATGGAAGTGGGAAAGAGGGGGTACGCGTCGTTGCATTAACGCCTTGAAATAGCAGCAAAATAATCTGAACGTTGTCTCTCTCCTGGTTTCTCGGTGGTTAAAAGCATGAACCAGCAGTGTGGATGAGCGTCGATAAAAGTGCTAAACTCGGTAGCTACTGCTACTGCTACTGTTACTGCCACTGTTGCTAGTACTGGGTTAACAGTGGTGATGATGCTATTGCTATTACTGTTGATACTACTATCACCCTTATCGTTTCTGCCCAAGATACTTTTTTTACATTCACGAGAATCCTTTATGCTGATGCGCATCATACGCAGTTTATCGTACAACCCTGTGCAATGAAATATCTGATATTTCTGTTCCTGCTGTTGCCGGTTACCATTTCTTCCTAGTATTTCCTATAAATCGTGATGAGGAAATAACGAATGAAGTGAGAGATGACAGAAAGGAAAAACGCGTAAATCGATATTTCTTATCAAAGCCAATCTCGTTGGTAGTAAATTATGAATACAGTTCGTGGAAAATCTGTGCAAAGATATCTTCTTCCTTACTCTTTGCGCCCTGTTTCTTTAGAAAGAAGAAAAAAAAAGAAAAAAAAATAAAGATTACGAATGAAATATACAGATCGAAGGAAGAAGTTTCTTTTGGATTTGAAAAGAAGAAGAAAATACTGAAATATTACTTTGACATTTACATATATATATATATCTTGCTTTTATATACTGGTTATGATTTCGTAGTTATATTGGCTATTGAATATACACTTCGTAGGATCCTTGATACTTCAAACCTACTTTCTATATAGTACTCTACATGACGTTTTGCTAAATTTATTCAATAAGACCTGTTATATCAAATTGATGGAATGATCGAAAATTCATTAAATAAAATTCATCGGAGGTCAATCGATCTAGATTTGACCGAATATATTCAGATGCACGGTGCATAATACATAGTTTCGCCAAATATATATATCTAAATAGATATACTAGCCTCTCTAATATAAGTTTGGCGAAAAGAGGATAACGTTCATACGCTTGACACGAAACGCGGAAACGAGTCGGTATGGGGAAATAGATTTTCGTTATCGCGACTTCCCTCGTGCTGGCCAATAATATACCTTCAAAGTGGAACCAGTGGTCGATTTCTTCACGGAAATTCAATATCTCCAAATGGTTTTCGACGTGGGTGTATCGAAAGAGAATCGAAAAGATTCTGAATATTACAGATACGAATTTTGTTGTCTTTTTCTTTTTAAAAATCTATCAATCATACAATTTTTGTACGTTTTACATAAATTTCTTCTTTATTTCATCTTATTTTATTTTACGGGATACCATTAATACAGAAGAAGAAAAAATACAACTGTAAGAGGTAAGTAATGTCTTTGATTAGATAAAACAAGGACAATAAATTGAGCGTATGTTAATTCTGAATCATCGTTAATCAGAAATCTTGTTCTAAAGTTGTCAAAACAATGTAAAAGACGCGTGTTAAATAAATAATAATCTGTTCACTGTCCGTTATTAATTATTCGTAACTTTTAGCATTTAAACCCTTGAGACATTTTGGTTACTTCACGTAGGGTACATGGAATGTATTATACTTTAAGAAATTTTACGTTGAAAGAAAGGAACGTAAGAAAGTATAATGGAACGCCTCGGGTCGTTGGGGACGATAAAGCAAGAGTCTTCTCCTGTGCTACCGAAGAGAAAAAAAGAAAAAGAAAAAGAAAAAAAATTATGAAATTAAATGATTAACCTGTAAAAAAAAAGCTTTTCTTTGTTACTCCTAATAGGAAACTCAATCTCGTGATAGCTGGATTCCTTCAGTACCTCTTTCTTGTTTTATTTTTTTGTCAAGCTTTATAAGTTGACAAGGACGCTTCTTTTGCGTAACGTAATTTAAGCACATTTTAACAAGCAAATTTCTAAAGGATATTCTTCTTATAAAATAGAATGTAATTTAAACTCGGAGAAAGATTAGACTAGCCTGTTTCAGTTTACTCGTGCTCGTGCGCGCGCATATTGTTTCAAGTTTAATCCAAATAATCAATATATTTAGTGGGGTTATTAAAATATTATTAAAAGTTTTCTATGCAAAATATTTTATAACAAAATAGTGTATTTTTTTTATCTTCTTTCCTTTTCTTTTCTTTTTTTCCTTTTTGTTTATCAAGAGAATCCTCGTTAAGTGTAATATCGGAAAGAAAAAAAAAAAATAGAAAAATGAGCCGAACTATTGGCAAATTCGATACACAATTTCTAGAAACGTATTGATAACCAATAATGGTCAGTCTACAATAGATGACAGGAGAGTTAAATAAGGGTCGAAGTACGTGGGCGGTGTGCTTTCATGAACTTTATATAGCAACCGATCGTAAACTCAGTAGCCCCGTGGGCGATATAAGCTTCACGCTACTTCCATTTGAAATTTCGAGGAAACGTTTCTACGACCTCTCTCACTCTCTCTCTCTCTCTCTTTCTCTTTCTCTCTCGTTCTCTGTTCTTTCGTACCTTCCCTCAACCCCAACCCCCACTCCTTCCTCCCGCCACCGCTGTCGAATGCGTTTCGCTTGACTTTCAATTTCAAACTTGTGAGAGAAGTCCGATCGATTCGAACCGTGTTATACAGATCGTAAAATGGAAACGTCATTTTAAAGCCCGTTATTCTCTTTCTCATTCCCACGTCAAAGTAAATCCCATGACAATGAATCGTAATTTTTTTTGACTCCTTTGCTATATACATACATACGTACATACATACATACATACACCGTAAGTATTCTAAAAGATCGATTTTTTACTATCATACATTTCGACAATAATAAAATTCATTAGAAAAAAAATGATAACCGAGATTGTAAGTATTACTGTATAATAGCATTTCATTCGTATTTAAAGATATTTTTTAAATTTCTATCATTTAAATGCACATGTGTTCCATGTTAGAAGCATATAGCGATGATGACCGAGTTAGATTTAATCCAAACCTAGGATGGATTCAATCAACCGAATCAAATGGAATTGGACTAAGTTCCTAAGTGCATTCATAGTGAAAGTCAATCAATCGTTTAGTAAATGCCCCGTTTAAAACAACAACGTTCTGTTTCAGTACTCGCGTTTTCTATCTGTGGTCGTTAGCGCGTGCCAATCAAAAAAAAAAAAGAAAAAACAAATAAATAAATAAAAAAAGGTAAGGAAGGAAAGGGAGAAAAAGACAACTTTATGGTAGACTGTCGTTTATTCAAGAACAAAAGAAAAAGATAATAAGTAAAAGAATAAAAAAGGAGTTAGGCTAGACGCGATATAAGTATAAATACTCGGTACTCGTGTAGTCAAGTACTGACCTAGTTACACCTTAACTACTCCTCCTATGTTAATTTAACGAAGGCAAAATGCGCGGGCAGCCTCTTATCGTAACAGGGGGTAACTCTCCCCAACCCTATTTTTTTTTCTCTCTCAATTTCTCTCTCTTTTTCTCTCTCTTGCTCCCCCTATCTCTCTCTTTTCAAGTGAAACATTCTATGTAAAGTGGGCCCTCCTACGGTTACAAAGCGGCGCGTGCTATGTCAATGAAATGTACGTGAATTCAGTGCCGGCACAAAAAAAAAAGAGAAACCGGAGGTTAGAGTAGGGGTAGGGGAAGGGGAAGCTTGGGATAGGGTGGAACTGTGTAGAACGTCCAAGATAAACGTCGCTGCTCGTGATATTATGAAGGGAGAAATATAGGAGATCGATAGTTACTGGTACTAACGCTGTGGTACCCCGATAGACACACCAACAAAGAGTATAAAAGAACTGATATTGAGCTAGATAATATATTATATATTATATATATAATACCCTCTTGTTCTCTGTAATATATTATGAACAAATATAAAAGAAAACTATATATTACAATATATATTTTAAATTAGAATATATATATTTAATTATATATTTTATTAGCTATCTCTCAACCTTTATTTTATCATAGGAAATGAAAATAAATTTTCCACGATATGAGTTTATACGGTTGAGTAGATTTTTCGGATATAAAGTGCAAATTCCGTTAGTTAACATACGTGATCATTCTGTTCCGTATGTCTACAGTTAATAAAAACTGACACATTTATTTTTCACGCGTTATCAACTCTTCGTGTAACATATATCACCGTGGGTTTCTGACTAATGGCATTGCATTTTATTTTATTTTATTTTTTTTATTTTTTTTTCCATTGGTAAGAGTTAAAAAGAAAATAGAATACGGGAGAGGATATACTTTTTCATAAATCATCGGGAACGAATGAGAATTTGGAAATGGTAACAAAGTAGACGGATACACGAAGGAAGGTGGGGAAGTGGATGGGGAGATAGGTCGATACAAAAAAAAAGAAATAGGTGAGAAAAGAATATGCCCGTATCCATTTTTCTTGTTCACATATTTTCAATAGTGTAAAAATGACGATATTATGTTTATAGGATGATGTTTTATGTTTGTCTGATGCTTACCGTTACCCACCCACTTGTCTCTCGCTTTCACGACTTGTCGAAGAATCCGACTCGTCACGCTAGTATTATACTTCATTTCTCTTCTTATAGCCTTCCCAAGTTTAATATTTTTTTTTCTTCTTTATTTTCTTTCTACTATTGGTTCTAAGGTTCTATTATCTTCTTTTCATCGATCTTTTCCTCAACCAGGTGTATATATCTTTCTCATATTTCCTATCTCTCTTTTTCTTTCTTACACACACACACACACACACGCTCTTCTCACATCGATACGAAAACTTTTTTTATAAAAATTAGTCCTTTGCCGATCGTTATAGTTATACAAAAAGAAAAACTACTTAAAGTGTCAAGTACAGGTAATACCCCGTTAGCGTTTTGACCTTTCATCGATCGAATCTTCTTCCTTTTTATTCATAATCGAATATGTTCTCTGAGAATATCCTAGCTGGTCGAACGAGTACGTTGATGGAAGATAACGAGGGGTAATTCGAAAAAGGGTTTTTCAAGGGTGCTGGTGATGGTAGTAGTAGTAGGAGTAGTAGTATCGGACAAATCGCATCTCTGAAAAATTAACCCAGTTCAAGGTAGTAGACGGTAGCCCTTTTGCGAATAGAGGAGCTGCGACTCGCCCTAATACAGATTTATTGCCGTCTAAGAGCCGAAGCTGGGCGTCCTAATACAGGTATTACGCTGACGCAGGCACCAGGAATTTACACGAAATTGGAGGTAATTTGTAGGAGTCGAGCTCGTTCCACCCTTCTCTGTTCAGCACCCTTTCCCCCATCCTCTTCTCTGTCTATGCTTACAACCGTCTTCCTTTCTCTCTCGAGTACACACGTATATACACAAACATGTCTATACAGGTATACACTAACGCGTATCCTCACCCTATCTTCTATTACATGTTCTCTCTCTCTCTCACACACACACATACTCTCTGGCTGTCTCTTTCTCTCTCTCTTACTCGGGGATTCGTGCCGCACTGTGGGCTGCCGCCTCCTGTGCCCGTTTGCCTACGGCTCCAGCAACCCGTCCTCACGATATGTAACTCCAGCAAAGGCTATCTAATTGAATGCACCTGCTATAGGTACCCTCCACCACCACCACCATACATACGCTTTACTAATTTATGGTCCGTGCCGTTAATTAAAATATGACCATTCGCGAACTGTAGCAACAAATAAAAGATTTATTTATGGCCTCTTTTCGTTCTTCAATCCTTCTTTCCCTTCGCTTCTCTTCCCTTTTCTTCCCTTCCCCAAAAACCCTAAGAAGGTTTTTCTTTTTTTTTTTCTATTTGACCCAGACAATCCCGTTCGCTGTATTGCGACTTGGTTTGGTTTGCTGGATGTTAACGCGATTCGTCATGGATCAAATTGATTCTTGGTTATTAAAGTCAATATTTTATCGCATATATGGTACGAGAAGCTTTAACAAATTGTCTTGTCTAGACTCGATCGATGTCAAGCTGATTAAGATTTTACGTTAGCTTTTGCGAATATAATTATCGGTTTATGCATTGGAGTTTTGATTTCCCTCAGCTGATAGACACAACGCGCGCTTTTTGTTTACGATATAGAAATATAAAGAGGAGAAATTGAGAGAAATAATAAAATAGTATGTGAGAGAGAGAGAGATAAAGAAAGACTGAGAGGGAGAGATAATTTATTTATTGAATGGAACGACTTTAAAAGTTATGAAATAATAATAATAATAAAAAGAGAGGGGTAACACCACCGATGCCGCGTTGTACCATGAATTATTGAATTTTAGTAGCAAGTATTTCAGAACTAATATGAATTCATATGGAAACAATTACGACGGCAACTAAAAACATACCATTTATTAACGTTTTCCTGTTTTAAAGAGATAAGGATAGGATAGAGAGAAAGAGAGACAGAGAGAGAGAATGTAATTCGTTTCTATGGTTACAACAAAATGACCACTTTGTGTTGGGAAATTCGACACAAACATTGGATTATACTACGATACCATTGTTCTTCCCTTACCTAGCATGCTTCGGCCCAAGACTGGGGTCATACATAGAGCTGGCCGTGATGTCTTCATTGGGGATTTCACCGCTCTCCATGCCCAGAGCGTTGGTGCATTGTCCTGAAACAATTGGACGGCCTGTATTAAACCAGAGAGATCAATGTCAATCTGTACGTCGTTAACTTCTAACTGATTGTGGGGAGTCTCTATGACACAAGTAGAACAGGATCAGAGTAACATCTATGCAAATTAATTACGTTAATGCTTTTAGTTAACTGCTACGTATATAATCACTTTTCCTAATAATAATCAACTTCATTTTGATTAGATAACGAATTTCAAATACGTATAATACTATCGCGCCTAGCTTTGTTCTATTCTGTATGAGCTAACGTTTCCGTGGAATAGAGGATAGTAAAGGAGACAGGACAAGGGTGTAACGATGAAAACGTTGGTAACACACAGGTAGGCAAGTCCATGATAAATCGTTGAGTTTGCAGGGAAGTCATGTACAACAACCAGAGAGAGAGAGAGAGAGAAAGAGAGAGAGAGGGACAGTGATAGATAAAGAGTAGGGTGGGGAATAAGAGGAGGTTCGAGGGGACAAGGGAAAAGGGTTAGCAGGTGGGGATCGGGATGTTGGGGGGAGGGAGAGAGGGTTAGCAACAGCAAGTTGCGATACGCCGTTGCACTTAAGCTACGGTTCTGCAGTTACGTGGCAAAGTTTCAAAATTGCAGAATGCAGCGGACGTGGGATTAGCCGGACGGTTCTCTTCGCGCGACCTATCCTGCTGGGTTACCTTCGTACATTCCCCCCCCCCATGCCTCGTCCTTTCCCCTCGATCTCTTTTCTACCCCTCTTGCTATCTCCTCTCATATCATCTCCCATGAAGCTACACCATCGGAATATAACTTTGAGAGTATTTGTAACAATGCTTTACGTTGTTTTACCTAACCCCACACAACACAACATAGTGGTGGAATATACCATAGAGGGATGGATCTACATACTTGTATTCTAGTCTATACGTTTGACTTTCAATGTTTCCATTAAGCTACAGCCTGATTACAACACAGTAACTTCAATGGTAAAGGTTTTCGTTATGTAGAACTAGATCAGAAATCGTTCTCTCGAAGCTTCCCCCATTGTGTCTTGAACGACTAAACTAGCTGTTGCGATATGCAAGCCTTTCGTTAAACCTCCAACGAATACTGAAGTTTATCTACAAATAGTGGTACTTATAACCATACACAACTAGTCTCACTATTAGTTTATTCTCCTAGAGCTTATGTATTCGTAAAGCTTAGAATAATACAGAGGTAACGTGAAATTTCTCGTGGAACAATTCAACATGTGATTTTTGGATGACGGAACTAAAACTTTAATCCATTCATTCACCTATCCATCTATTCCATCCATCCCATTCATCCGTTCATCTATCCAGCCATCCGTTGGCTGATGAAATCAAAGATTGTACGCGTAATATCTCTCTAATACAGTTGATAAGTTTCTAATAGCTAGCTAGCTTGCTAGATTGCTAGTTAACTCGCTTTATATTCGCGTTATAAACGAAGAAAGTTCAGTTAGCGGTACGGATTGATAACCATTACGAAGCAACGAAGACTGGTTCTCATGTCCCAGAGCAATAAGTCACTTTGACGTGTCGCGACGTTCTAGACGCAACGCGTTTTAACACGTCGCGTGCATAACAAATGGTCCGAACGAATCGCGACACGATCGATATGTTGCCATCGCGTTTAACTACTACTGTGTATACGTGTGGTACACACGTCATTGAACGAGATCGATAGGCGGTGGACCGGTATGATATTTTAGAACGTACGCTTCACCGTCCTACGACAATGAATTGTTGTGTGTGTGTATATGCGTGTGCCTTAGAAAATACTCAAACCCGGAGATAGAATTCTTGTGGTTTTTCCTCCCTCTCTCTCTCTCTTGGAATATTATCGATTTTATTAACACTTTGACTGCCACATTGATCATTTATGGCCGGCCACGGTTCCTCCTGTGAGCATTTGAACTACTTAAATTGTTAAAGTTGAATAAAAATTTACAGTTGGTTCATTTAAAACATTACCGCTAATAAGAATATATTTTAACAACAATTAACAAATTTCTATTGGAACATCGAAAATAAAAGATTCATTTCTATGAAATTTTGCATCTTAAAATACTATCGTGGCGTACTAGGCGAAACATGTGAATTTCATACACCATAGTGCTACCCTTTTTTTCTAGCGAATAAAAATCAGGTTAAAAAAAATAAACAATGGTGAAAGAAAAAAAATAATTATTATCTTCAAATCAAGAAAATATTCGTTTCGTTTTAATTGTATTATTTATTTCTATTCTTTTTATATATCCAATATGGTTGGATATATTTTATTCAGTTGATTAATTCGGCCTGAAGTGGAGGGAAGAAGAAAAAAAAGGTTAATATAAAAAGAAAGAAAAATGACGAGGTGGTAAAAGCTCAGTCGCGTACATAGGCAGTAGTGATGCCACGTGAGAACGATTTAGCACAATGACACTCGGCCGTTCGTCTGCGTCTGAGCAGCTATTAGATAGTATTGTTAATTCATCGTGCGGCTGACATTTCATTTGCGTGGGTACAATGGCACTCCAAGCTGGCAGATGCGTGAGAGAGACAGAGAAAGAAAGAGAGAGAGACTCGTAAGTCCGTTTTACGAGAAATGTTCACTTTGCTTTTTAACTTCGGGAAAATAGGGGGAAAAAAAGGATATCTACCTGCGTATGTATAAATAATTATAAATCTATGATAAAATAGACGCTGTTCGGATTTGCTTTTTTTTCTTTTACTTATGATGAAAGAACCTTAAATAATAAAACAACATTTGAACTATCAAACGTATTATTTTCATTAAAAGTTAGTTAATTGGATGATTATTATAAAAGTTTAACAATTGATGATATCGTCGTTATTAAACTCGCATGAAAAGATTGATAATAATAATAATAATAATAATAAAATTATATTAAAAAATATAATTTATGTAATATAATTTGAAACGAAGAATATCTTGCATATCGATCCATTAACCGCATAAAATACACCACACGTAAACGTGTGCTTAAGAAACCAAAGGAAATTCCAAGGAATGAATTGTATTCCAGTGTACGAGTATACCTTCCTACAAACGGAAAGTACCTCAGGGACGATGCATGGCATACTTATCCTACGAGAATACGTGTGTACATTTTCTGTGCACGTTTCTCAATTCATTGTTCCTTCCTATGTGTATGTAACGTGATTTTCAAGCAAGAATAGAAACACGCAAAGCAATATTTTTTTTCTTTTTTACTTAAAATTCAAATTTTTATAACACAAAAAGAGATGTTTGTTTGTATTTTTGTTAGTTAAAAACATAAAATATAGAATAAAATATAATTAAACGTGATCAAACACTTACCTAAATCCAAGCATCGATGGCAGGGTATCGATGATGACAGAGTTAAAATGGCAATGAGTAGTCTTCTAAACGAAGATAAATTCGAAACTAGAGCAAAAAACGACATGTCACCAACGACCTTGGCCATCTACCTGGACGCACCACAAACGAGACGTTCCTCATCACTGACTATTGCCGATCCTGAACCGGTACGGCCATCGAGCATGTCCCTGGCATACTTGCAACAGCAAACTGCTAATTGTCCGCCAATAGCCTGTGCACAAAATAAACAATACACGTTATCTATTGTACTAACTATTATTAGATCAAAGTTTAAACAAAGAGCCTAGACTGATATGAATCCTTTGGTAGTCTAAAACACAACCATATTTTAACTAGAGAGATACCGCAAATATTAGGTTACAAAGAAACTTTCTGTTCATTCTAGAATCATTTATTTCTATTGATTGAAACGTGTCACATAAAATGTCTTCATTACCTAATATTTAAAATTATATAATGTATATACTTTATAAAAATTATACTTTATTAAAAGTATAATTTATATAAATTTTTTTACATTTCAATATACATATTTCTTTTGTATAATTTATATTTAAAAAAAAATATATATATATATATTTCTGTACAGGTTAGTTTTTAGCAATTTTTATTTATCACAGAGTTGTAAAAGCAGAAAAGAAGAAAAAAATCATGAAACGTGTTTTATAAAAAGCTTGAAAATCAGTAGTATCGATGAGATATATTTTATTCGGTGTTCCTTTTTCCATTTGTTCATTTTAACATACAAAAAGAGTAAGACCCAGAGAAAAAAAGAGAGAGAGAGAGAAAGGATATATATCTACACCTTGGCAAGAGAGGGTGAAAACTATTTTATTCTATGAATGCGAGGTCGCAGCAACGCCCGTTAGATCCTCCTTTCCCGGCCCATTTATACTCGCCTCACACGTAGAGGAGTCAGAGAAATGTACAGGTACCTATACAGAAACAGCCGAGCTTACATAAGGCAAACGTAGCAACGCGTACCATCATCGTAGTCGTCGTCGTCGTCGTCCTTGCTACACAACCCATCCACTGAAGCAATCCCTCGTATCTCGCGAGTCCGGACTTAGCTTGGAAACTGCAAGATATTCCGACCGCGTCGACCCACATTGAAAGTTTTCCCTCGAATGTACGTAACTACGCAGGTAGAAAGACGGGAGTGTGTCATTCACCTTCTATATCCCCCCATAGATAAAAAGAGAGAACATAGAGATGGCTGCCTTCTGTACTTGAAAACTGGAACACCGACAACGTTGTATCAAAAAGAATTAGAAGAATGATCATTGAGAAACGACGATAGACTCTATTCTTTGTTTTTTTCTTTCTTCCTTTTTCCTTTCTCTTTCTGTCTCTCTCTCTCTCTCTCTGTCAAATATAACAAAAAGTAGGAAAAAATTTCGAAACACCGTGTAGAACGATATTATCTTTAAAATGATTTTGATATTACATTATATTTAAAAAATACACACGAGAGGTTTATTGTATCTGTTCGATATCGATAAAAACATTATTTTCCATTTATATTTAAATTCCCTCTATTTCAAGTTCCTGTTACGAAATTATAAACCTTTATAATCTTCCTCTCTTCCCTCCCATCCTCTTTTTCTTTCTCTTTATAAGAGTAATAATAAATGCATTTATAAAAAGAACCAAACGCGTTATACTACTGAAAATTGATCCATTACTTTATCTTTTATCTCATTCGTCGATTTGTTAAATGTGAAGAATACTACGTTATGGAAAAATCTGATCTATCCGTTTGCTAGCTAGATCTAACCAAACCTGGGTAACTACCTCCCTCCTCTCCTACCTACCCCCCTTGATTGAAGTGAATCCCGATGATGGAAAGAGACGTAGGGAAATCTTGCTAGGGACGCTAGACGAGATGCGACTTCGTCGAAGCTTTTGTATGCACTCGATAACCCGTGCTGAACAAACAAGCCTACGAGACACAAAAGAAGAAGAAAGAAAGAAAAATAGAGAAAGAGAGAGAGCTAAAAAGCGGACTCCCGTTCGATGAACGTAGGTTTTTCTCTTTCTTTTCTTCATCCCACATGCCAGAATACTGTCATTACCCTATATGAACAGAGAGAAAGAGAGAGAGAGTGAGAGAGAGAGGGATAGGGGGAAGGGAAGAAAGGAGATGTAAACAGAACGATTTTGCGATGCAAATTTCATTCCGTTTTTCTCTCGAACATATATTCACCTTTTCCTATCCCCCCCCCCTCTACTCTCTCTCTCTCACTCTTTATTTTATTCCCTTTTTTAACCCTCTTCCCACCCAGTTACTAGTCTCTTTAAGTCGATTCTTTTTCTTTATCTTTACCGTGCCACCCTTATTTTTTACGTCGTCTAAGTTCCCCTCTCTCTGTCGTATCTTTATCTCCTGCTTTCTTTTTCTTTTTCTATTTTCTTTCTTTCTTTTTTTTTTTTGAAAGGTACGTCGAGGTTTCCCCTTTCTTTCTTTCATTCTTTCTTCTGTTCTTGTCTCTGTGTGTAGGTGTTGGCAAGCACTTTTCAAAGTTATCTCGACGCCCTCGCTTGGACGGACATGCATTTTCGTGGTTAGCACTGATTTTACGAGAGAGAGAGAGAGAGAGAGAGAGAGAGAGAGAGAGAGAGAGAGAAAAAAAAAAGCCAGTCCTTTTCTACTATTGTCTCCCGCTCCTCTACAGGAAACGAACTTGTTCACAATCTTGAAAAGGAGGAAGAGAAAAAAAAGTAGGGTAGATCGGGAAAAGAGGAGATAGAGTCTAAGAAAGAAACAGAGGGAAAGTGAAAAAAAGATGGAAGATAGGTAGAAAGAATGAAAGAATGAGAAAGAGAGAGAGAGAGAGAGAAAAGTAAGAGGAGCAGTGATGGAATTAATTAGGAACGAGGAAGCCTTCTTTCGTACTCTCTTGAGAATCCTTCCTTAGTGGAAAAGCTGAGTCATTTTCGTCCTTCGAAGGATACTCCTTCTCTTCCTCCTCCTCCTCCCAACCCTACCTTCCACTCCCACCTTCCACGACTACTACTCTCCTTTCTTTTTTTTCTTAATTTCAGACTTACTTAGTACAGTTCGATTTTTCGTATCTATGGGAAAGGAAAGAACGGAATCGAAGAAAATAATTAAAAGCAGCGTTGAGAATATTTCTTATTAAAGCATCGGCCAGGAAAGTTTGAAGGATTTCAAACGTGGGTGGATCCTCGAACCACTGACTGTGAGTGGACTTTATGGATTATGGAGAAAAGTTTGGAAAGATCATTTCGACAAATACTTATCTGCCGTTCACGAGGTACGGATGGATGAACGAACTAACGTTGATGAGGAGAAGTTGGGTTAGGGCGAGCTATCGTTAAAATGTTGAATAATTTTTTTAGATTTATTGATCACGAGCGGGGAGAAGATGAGAAAGAGAAACTGTTTGAAAATCGTGATATCCTGCTGGTTGAATTGAATCGAGCTTTGTAGGATGAATCAGTGGAATACTAAATCGATGGAAATCTTTTCATTGAAATGGCACTGCTAACGGTTGAAGTTTCAGCTTGAATAGAATTGTCTAATTGTAAGTTTGCTAGTTACCTAATTCTGGTCGTCTGTGTGTAGAGAAGACCGTTCTCAAAGTTTTCACTTACTTCATTCGCTGAATCGTAGAATAAAACTATTACGTTGGAAAACTTATTTTTAATCTATCATCGATCTCCTTTATCCGTTAAATAAAATCATTTTTCTATCGCGGTAAAATAATAATTTTCGATTTTCAATACAAGTAATTTTACTGATTGAAAAATAATTTCATAATTATCAAAAATAATCTGATTATTAAATATTTCTAGTAAGTAATATATATAGTCCAGTCCATCTAGCCTTTTGAGAGGCTGTTGCTCCGACCTAAGCGCACAAAATTTTAAATGATCCGGAAAGTGGTCTACATTAAGATGTGCATTATGCGTATTCCGAGAAATGTGCTTTTTTTGCATTAAAAATCAAAATGTGAAAAAATTCGGAAAAAAAATCGTGTTTTTTGGTAAATCGCGGCTTATATCTCGGAAACTAATAGTTTTTGGTAAAAAATTTACTCGGATTAATTTGTTACTTATGAAATTCTTTTTAAAGTGAAAAAAGTGCGATATGCGAAATTGTTATAGTTTTCTTGCAAATGGCGGTCGCGTGAAAAGTCAAAATTTTGCAAACGCTGTTTTTTTACGTAATGTTTTTCAATAGTTAACAATTATATATTTTCATAAAATTTATGAACAAGTAACATTACTTTATTAACAATAAGTACGTGTAATTTTGTTTTTATAAGCACAATAGTTTTTGCAAGAAGCAAAAGTTAATTAAAAAAAGTTGGTTTCTTTATCAATCGCCCCGTCAAAAGTAACAATCTTATATCGTTCCTGATTTTTTTATACATTGTAGGAGAGCAAAACAACAATATGTATATTTCACTTTTTTAAAATATTGATTAATACAACTAGCGGAATTTTTTAAAGAAAACGGCAAATTGCGGCATTTGTTAATTAAGGTCGCCAAGAAGCGAATAATCAACTTAGCATCGTTTGTTTTAAAGTTATCGCAAAAAAACGCAACGTGGAGCGTCAAATATGAGATGGAGCAAGGAGGGACGAAATTTGTACCGTCAAATGTCAAATGGAGCAATGAAAAATGTGATGTAGCAAAGATTACGAAATAGTATAGACTACAAATTGTACATTTTTCAGAAACTACAAGTCTTCTGATCCTTTGTAAGTCATTGAAAAAAAATTAGCAATGTTTATATTAAAGATACTTTGAAAAAACGTAGACGACAACTAAGAAAAAAAAATGCGAATTTTTTCACATTTTGATTTTTAATGCAAAAAAAGCACATTTCTCGGAATACGCATAATGCACATCTTAATGTAGACCACTTTCCGGATCATTTAAAATTTTGTGCGCTTAGGTTGGAGCAACAGCCATTTTTATCTCCAAAATCGGCTAGATGGACTGGACTAATATGGACTGGATGAATATATATAATATATTCATACATTTAAGTTTTTATTAATCTACCCAATTCTGCTTCGATACGACCTAAATATTATTAATGCTTTACATATTCAATACCCTAAAAATGAATAATAATTAATTTACTAGTAAAGTACTGTACTTATTAAGAGAATAACAACTAAAAATATCATCTCTTTAAATGTCTCGTACAATTCATACTAATTTATAATTTACTGTACACCAGTCAAGTATCATTCTTTAAGAGAATAACACAAAAGGATGGTGCACTTTAGAGAAGACGTGCTTTTAAAATACGCACCGACCAACAAATCGAGACGAGACTTGATTCCAAAGACCCGCTTGATAGGACGAAAGTCCTTTTCTTAAAAGTTAGATACAGAAGAAGGATTCAGTGAGAATCTCCTGATGAATTATTCGGTTTGTAGCAATCTTTAGTCTGTCTTGTCTTCTAGCCACGACATAAGGATCTCACTTCTTTCTTTATTTATTTCTTGATTTATTTCTTTCTGTCTAGCTCCACTTTATTTTTCTTGTCTCTTTTCGATAGCACTTTCTCCAAGGAATTTGAAGATAGAGAATAAGAGAGAGAAAGAGAGAACGGGACACGATTATCCGATCGGAAAGCGTGACTTCGTCACCCTGATACGAAAAATCTCTTTTAGAAATCCAAAGAAGGTTTTTCGTGATTCGAGAAACTAACATCGGATAAGGGATGTTTTAGGTGAATTTTACATGAGATTAAGAAAACCCTTGTGGTCCAGCAGTACTTTTTCTTTCGAAATCAAATCTGACCTTTCATCCTAATCCAAACATTTCACTAATGTAATAATAAAGATATTTATCTTTCCAATCAAATCTAAAACCCCAGATTGTGGGAATGTATGATACGCGGGTATCTAGATTCTAATCGTAGATAAGTTCAAAGATTCATAAGAGTTACTCGAGAGTTTAATAGTAAATGTGATAGGAGAAAGATAAGGAATCTAGAAAGCATCGTTACATTACAGTTGGCTTATTTTCACGGATTACACTTTTGTTTATTTGATAGGAACATTCAAAGAGTAATAAAACGAATCTTAGAGTATATATGTCGGTGGTACCAATTTCGTTAAAATGTTTTTTACCTATCACTAATTTACCCCTTTTCTGTAATAACGTTTTTAAATGAATATCGAAAAGAGATTTATTTCGAGAATGTCGGGATAGATTGGAAAATAATATTTAAACACGAGTAAAAGGAGTAAAATATTCAATTAATATCACATACGTTGGAACATATAAACATCCCCGATGTGCTTATGTATATATATTATTAATAATAAATAATAATTAAAAAGTATTTATAAAATGATGAAAATTAAATTCATTTCCACCGATTGAATCGGTTAAGTATATTAACGAAACGACTGAATTAGTTAAAAAGAAGCTTGAAAACGTATCAGTTTTCGTTCACCCGCAAGAATACGCGACCTCTCTTTCTCTCTTTCTCTTTGGTAATTAATTATGCGTCAAACGCTTATCGTGTCAATTGTGTTTTGGTAAAGAAGCTATCGAAGAGAGATAAGCACGGAGAATAAGCGTAAACACGTGTGCCTAGCAATTGTACCTTTTGATCGTGGCCAATCTGTTATCAGCCATGCTGCGTGATCCAAAAGAGTTTCGAATACGTTAATGATCTGCATTCACGCTTGGATGGGCTATACATGTTGGATTTTCGCCAATTGTGGTGGCAATTAGAGGAATTCATGGAACGTGTTTAGCTCATCAATTGTGTCAAATAATCCATCCAACAATCGGATCTATTCAGACATTTTCAAATAATCTTTGAAATAAAATAAGAAACAAAACATTTATCAACGATCCGTTTTAATTCATTAACATTATTTTTTATCTGAAGAAGAATATATGTTAGGGTCCTGGAGATTTACGATTTTGAAATCAACAAGCTGAACAATTTATTATTGTTAAATTTTAATTTTTAAGAAAAAAAAGAAATGATAGAAATGATTAAAAAATCAATGTAAAATAATGTGGTAATCAGCGAATATTTGTTAATCGTCTTTTATGATCCCTAAGATAGTTCTCGGAGTTCTAACGTAAAATCGACAAAGAAAAAAAGACAAAAAAAAAGACAAAGAAGTAGGTTTACGTTACAAGATCCTAATGTTTCTTTGAGTAGGTACCCAGCAATTCTATTAGATATTTGTGAGCAAAGGAAAATGGCCTTTTATTACGACAGTCTAGAAACTTTGGTAACGTTACTAAAACGACGTAGCTCTTACCCGTAAAGCTGATTTTGTTGAAAAGTAAAGAAGAAAAAGAAGAAGAATAAGAAAAAAAAAGAAAAAGAAGAAAATGTTACTTCTTATGTATTCTGTGTTTTTAAGTAACTCCACTTCTCTTTCTTTTCTCTTTCTACAGAGTTAATGTGTGTGTAAAAATAATATTTATCTTGCAGATCAAGTTATTAACTCAACGAATTACTATTTCAAATATCCACCGATTCTACCTTCAAAGAAAAATAATAAAATCGATTTTGCATCAAGAAAAAAAAAACAGTAAAGAAAAATAGAAAAACAATAAAAATAAACGAGAGGATTGATAAGAACGTATTTGAGGATAGGATTCTACTGATTTTGTTGGAAGTTTGACAAGTATGAAGGTAAAAGGTTCGGTAGGTAGTTTGGTATCGTCATAACAATCCCAGAAGTTCTTCGGTCTGTGATAACCAAGAGAAATAATTTGAAATTCTTACCGGACTACGGTCAGTACGCGCGATTACATCGGGTACACGTACGAGTTTGAATTTGGGAGAATCCTATCGGAGTGGTACGTGAAAGGCGTGAGTGGTTCGTCGGTCCATAAAAGACGAGGACTCTTTCTTTCTCTCTTTCTCTATTTCTCTCACTTTTTCTTTTTCTCTTTTCTGAAAGTGTGAGAAAATGGTCGAGGATATACTCTATACATACATGTACCTATCTCTATTACTATCTCTATCTTTCTCTTTCTTATTCTCTTTATATACATTTATATATATATATATACGTATGTATATAACAGTTAGGGTAGAAACTCAAAAGGAGAACTTAAACGCGGAATAGAGTCGAATAGGCGGCGCTCGTCCGGTGCTTCGAGCCGTTCCGCCGATTTAATAACGTAAATTGTGCGCGGCTTGCTTTAGCAGTTCTGTCACGAATTTTTCTAAAGCACACTATCGAGTGTTCGGGTTCCTGCCGGGAATACAGAGGATCTTTCCCTCAGGCCAGGAATGGCTAGGACGTTTCACGGGCCCGTTCCTACCTTCCCTTCTAAACTCATCCTCTCGTTCTTCCTTATTTCCTTCTTCTTCTTCTTATTCTTCTTATATTCCTTAGCTTTTCTACCAACTTTTCTCGTCTCTTGCTTTTCTTTCCTACACATATTCTCCTTCCTTCCTTCTTCCTTGACGTTACTCGCATATATGTACGTACACAAGGTCTGTCTATTCGGGTGACAGGGCAAGCTAGAGACGAGAGAACCCGAACGACGACGACGACGACGACGAATTGCACCCTCGTATCAACGTGACTCGCATTCGCGTGCCTTCCAGCTAATATGGGCTAGCACGATGAAGTTAAGCTTATAGAAAAATTCTAACAGAGTTTTCTTCCTATTGGTGGTCTATATTTGAGTCCATCGCACATACCTTTACCTTTCGATCTAATTGGTCTTGTCTTATTTTTATAATATTCTATTTATTATCAAGTTACCCTACTTTCTGTTTTTACTCTCTTTCTATCTCTTTCTTTCTCTCTCTCTCTCTCTCTCTCTCTCTCTCTCTCTCTCTCTCTCTCTCTTTCTCTTTGACATTTCTCTCACTCAAATACATAAAACCTACCAATAAATATATATCTATCGGATATAATATGTATGTAACGTATATATCTCTTATTTTTCTATTTATATTTGATCCTTTTTCCGTCGTGGACAAGTTTGATAGAAAAGTCGGTGACCTCGTCGAGGTAACACGAAAAACCGGTCACGTATCGTCCGTTCGGACGGCTAGGGATGATTGACTTTTCCAGGGATAACAAGCGCCACTTCTATCCCCCTTATTTCGTATCGTCGTCGACTATACGTCGAGGCCGATCCTTATCGGGGTTACTCGTTCTCAAGAACGGTATTCCGTTCTTTCTTGCGAGAAACACGATCTTATTTTTCTTTTATTCCTAAGAATACCTTGGTTTAATAATAGTATAGAGGAATGAAAAAGTTATAATATATTGGGAAAAAGAATTTAAGCATTTTAACTCGATTTATCCTTTCCTATCATGAAATTCCTTCCATATTTTTCTTATTCGTTCGATCTTATGTCTTTTTTTTGTTTGTTTGTTTGTTCTTTTGTTCGTTTGACGATCGTGTAAGCGAAGTATTCGAGAATTGCATCTACTGTGCGTGTGTGTATGTGTGTGTATACGCTACACAGGAATGTGTTTGTGTGGATGGATGCGATAAAAACATAATTCCTTGGATATAAATAGCCGAAAAACCGTATCGACATATCCTCTCTATTCGTTTGTTTGTTTCTTTCGAGAGCGGAGACCTCGATGCTTGTTGTGCAGTCACTTGTTATAGTTTAGTCTTTAGAATACGTCTGTTGGTTAAGGTTGGTTGGAGAAATTTAGTCTGTAACTACTAGAATACAAAGAGAGGTTTATTATATCCGTATTATTACTCTTAATAAATATCTGATATTTGTTAATAACAGGGATGATAACAATTATTATTTCTAAATAATCGTCCAGAAATTTTCTGAAGTTTGATATTTCTTATTACTAAACGTTCTCTCTCTCTCTCTCTCTCTCTCTCTCTCTCTCTCTCTCTCTCTCTGCTCCTTTTGGTTGAATCTGGATACCACGTCGCTAGCATACCTCTTGTACCGTCTAAACTTCTCTCCGTGAGTTTCTAGGACAAAAGGAACCCACAAGGTTCTCAGCTTCGAAGTTTCTAAGTTAAAGCGAACCGGTGGTATGTATGTCTACGGTCGATCAAGGGAACCGTGGAGCAATCGAGTAAACGAGAGAACCGCGTGCCATTTTGGAAACGATTTAGGAAGAGATCACCTGATGGATCGTTACCTGTGTGCTTTTCGTTAATTAATTTTAAGACTTTAATCTAATTCTCTTTAGATAAATGAACAAATATATTTGACTCTTCTAATACCGATTAACTTCAATCATCAATATGCTGGAAAGTATATTAATTATTATTACAAATATACTGCTTTAATACTTTGACTGCCACGTTGGTCCTCTGACGTCATGGTTGTCATAGGTGACAATTTAAGTTTAAACTATTTAAATTGTTAAAGTTGAATAAAAATTTACAGTTGATGCATTTTTAACATTACCGGTAATTAGAATATATTTAAAAAATAATAATATCTTATTGAACGATTACAAATTTTTATTAGAACAATTTCATTTCAGCGTGGCAGTCAAAATGTTAATTGAAAATATTCTTGATTGTTAAAACAATTATCAAAATAATAATTCAGACAAAACTGATTTAAATAGAATAAATTCTAAATGATAGATTTTTGTTTTAACTTAAATATGTATAGAAAGTGATTGTATCGATAATACTGTTGGCAGTTAGGTTTCTATAGCGTGACTCTCGATGGACGGTTAAAATGGCGTGAAAGATCGTTTTCATAAAATAGAAGAGGGCCGTTGGTTGGTGAGAGGTTGAACACTTAGAAACGTTTTAGTTTTCTCGACGGTCGCGGTCTTATAAAAACGCCATAAATATGCAGCAGGAGGATCCGATGTGCGTCGGTGTTTCGTTTTCTGAGAAGGCAGTTACCTTTCTCGGTCGCACGTTTTGTTTTACATAAACCTACCTACGTATGTATCTATTTATGTATGTACATAAGTATGTACGTATATATGTACGTACGTATGTATGTATGTATCAGAAATACGGCTTGGCCATTTCAAAATACGACGAGGTAACGTTTTTACGCTATCTCTGTGTGTCCACGTTTCGTCCTCCCCAGGTTTTAACTTAGTTTTCAGTAAACATCAAAAAGCTTTCTCCGAAGTTTACGTGGGAGTTTATGAAACTGAAGTGACGGTATTCGCCGCGTGGACAAAGATTTAACGAAGACGAACGATGCTTCATTTAGATTAATACGAGAATGCACTCGATGAAAGATTACTTTCACTGTAAAAAAAAATATATACAGACAGAAAGAAAAAAGAAATATATATATTGACTATTTAATGCAATCGTCTGTGAGATAACTATGGGGAGACGATTCTATTATTGTTTTCGTACAACCGAGGCAATTATTTCGTCGTTCGCAGTGGTATCAGCCATGGCCCCTATACGATTCCATTTGGGAGTTAAATTCTACGACTATTACTATTTGAGTCTTTCCCCTCTTTCTCCCACTCCCTGTATTTTGTTTTGTGCTTCCGATGTTTTCGAAAGAATGGTAGAGGAACAAAAAAAAAATCGATCGGCGCGTAAATTTAAAACACCAAAGCCCTGTAGGGAGCCTACGTCCCACTCGTTACGTTTCTGACAAATAAACTCAGGTTTTACGTTGGTAGTGTTGTGTTTTGACCATGAAATGTAGCGCACGCGTTTGTGTTTTATTGTCTAACAATAAGTTTGCTTTTTCTTCTCTTTTTGCCTCTCTCTCTCTCTTTCTCTCTCTCTCTCTCTCTCTCTTTCTCTCTCTCTCTCTCTCTCTCTTTCTAGTTCCTTTTTTTTTCAAAATTCATTTCGTCGTCGTTGAACTCGCTTACACACGTCGGCGTATAAATTCAAAAGCGTACGTGTTATGAACAAAAACAACGGAGAAGTCAATGGCTATAAATTATTTTCAAAAGCGTGAAATGAAATCTATCGAAGCAGTCATTCGCGTAACATTCAACATACTATATAGAGTTTCCTATCTGTATGTCATTTACCAAGGTACCCTCACTGTCCACCTCAACCCCCTTCCCACCACCTACAACTCTCCCCCTCCTCTTCCACCACTCTACTCTATTCACAGTCACGCTAATGAAATAACCTCCGACCAATCTTTTTCCCCAAACATAACACGGTCAGATGCTTTTTAGCGAAGAATAGATAATTAGCTCCTTTGATATGCAGTGACACAGAACTTGCTTTCTCTCTTTATATTACTCTCTCTTTTTCTCTTTCTCTCTATCTCTGTCTCTCTTCTTCCCGAGCTTAAGAGAAAATTGAATAAAAATGAAATGAAAAGTATCGCTTTGTTCGTACCTACGTTCCGGCATATGGCCCGATCTCTTATTATGTCTTTCCTTTGGTATAAAGTAACAGAACACGTACGTACGCGTTGTTCTCATTTCCCCCTTCCCACTTTACCCCATAAAAATTCGTAAAAAAAAAACATAATTCTTATACGTACGATAGGAAAGAGAGACTTGATATGATTATAAAAGAAACACAAATCTACTTTATCGAAGTTTCTGGTTTGTTAGAGTGGAAAAGAAAGAATTGACGAGGAAAATAAAATTAACAAAAAAGAAAAAAAAGATCATATTATCCACTCATTGTTCGAAACTCTCTCCCTTTCTCTATCTCTCTCTTTCTCTCTCTTTATTTCACTGTTCTACGAAAGGAGCTTATCATAAAAATGTATTAACCCCTTGGACTACACTGTAACTCGGAAAATTCCGTGCTTAAACCGTTCGCCTGAATAGTCGCAAAAACAGCCGAGCGTCGGAGCTCGAGTGTCGGAAAACTCGTGATATTCATGTTTGTCATGGAATTAAACAACGAGCCTGGCTCGTGGTATTCATGTTTGGCCTAAAATTTGTATCACGAGTCAGACTCGTAAGAATAGTAATAGTAGAAAAAAAGAGCATAAAGCGAGAGGGTAGAGAAGAGAGGAAGGAAAAAGGGTGGTAAGGATGGAAAAAAAAGAATAGTTGAAAATCGGTAGAGAGCCGATCGGTAGTAGAGTTTTATGCTTCGACTTACTGGCGAATATCATCAGTTCGGTTCCGATGATATTTTTCCATCGGTCTTTTCTACGACCTGCAGGTGACTTCGACGAAGAGGACGCTAGCACAAGATGGTTTTCATCTCTAGAATCTTGGAATCGTTTTCCAATACGTAGGACTTATGGATATATATATACGTGTTCGGCAGCGATTTCACATTCCCCGTCTATTTTATTCGAAGTATAAACTCCTCCTCTTCCCTACCCTACCCTACCCTTTCCCTCAACACCCCACCTCCTTCGATGGTGGGTGCTATTAAGATGGTAAAAAAAAAGATCAGACTCTGGGATGTTGTAAGAAGGGAGAAAGAAAATCTCTCTATCTCTCTCTTTCTAGGTGAAAAAGATAGCACGAATGGCCTTGACAAAAAGTAATAGGTGGAAGGGAGTGAATAAGAGAGAAAGAGAGAGAGAGAAAGAGTTAACCGAGCGGCGTATACAACTCGCGAATGGATGCGTTCGCATATTGCCCGGCAAGGCGGAAAATTAAGAGATTGGCTCTACCTGTCTATCTGTGTGAGGTTTGGTCTATATTTATATATATGTGTGTGTGGGTGTGTGTAAGTGAGTGAACGAGGAAACGAGAGAGAAAACGAATGGGATTCAACGATTGTCCCGAGGACACCGAGAACTATAGAATTCAATTATCTTTCTCTTCGAGGCCGTCCTAATTAAATACTCAATCCTATCATCGGATGCGTTTAGCGTTCGTCGCCCGTCGAATTTAAATCCTTCCGTATTAGAGTAATTTTTTCTTTTTTTTTTCAATCTTTCTTCTCTACTTTTATATCCTTTTTTCTTTCTTGTTTGATTTTCAATCGTTAAGAGGCGCACATCCGATAAGTAGATAACGACGTACGAGCGTTCTTATAGTTTTATTTTTATCCATGAATCCCATTAGATATATTCGTACGTTTAGAAATGAGATTAGTTACGCAGTAATAAATAAATGGTAAGAAAGTAATTTTTTTTTTTTTTAAACGTGAATCGTTGCGTGCAATACATTTAACCTTTTTGCAATATCTCGCACAGTTATTACGACGATTCGATTTAATTATGGCTTTCATTTGGTCATCGACTACATCAGAAATTCGACCAGAACGCTGTGATCTTCTTTAAGCGAAAAATCTCTGGAATAAAATTTTTTTTAAACCAGATTTGACACGTGAGTTCTGTTAAACAATTAACACCATAAACTTCACGTATCTTTTTCGTAAGCCTCAGCCGTATTCTTTCCTTTATGAAAATACAAAAAGTCAAATGCATCGAAAATACTTATTTTTGTACTACATTAAGTAAATTCACTGTAAACTGACAATCATAAATAAAATTACACAGAATTTGTTTCTATAGTAACGTAAAAGTGTCAATTACCAAATCCCTGAAACGAAAAATATTCCAACATTAACAGAAGTATAACGAAACAGACATAATGCGATTTATTGGTGCAAACCGAAATTACTTTCTTGCCAATTCAATAATCGATCGGATCCTTTAAACAAGAATATTTTTTCTTCTATTTCTATCAGGTTGCAATCGTTCATCCTCCTATCATTTGTATAAAATGATTCGAAAATAGATATTATTGAATATCTTTTTTTGCCATTGGTTAATGGAAATATCAATTAAATCGACACGTTATGTTTTATCATACCAACTAATAGCGGGGGGAAAGGGGAGAGGAGGAGGAAGAAGAGGGAGATTCGCTTTATAATAACCAACGAGAGAAATCTTAATCCTCGATAATAAATAATTCCAACGCATGCCAAAATCCTTTCTAGCTTACTACTACTTACTCCTAGGCGTATATGAGGATTAAAACTTCCCTCACATTTGTGGCTGTAGAACCGGTAAGTACACACTATATCATATTATATATATATATGTACTTGATTTCTGTATTCGTGAACATGAACGTAAACTATTAACGAGTAAGGAAACTACCGGACGTATTAGCAGCTTTAAGTTGGATAGTAAAAAAGAAAAAAAAAGGAAAAGCATTCTCGCGAATTAAAGCAAAAGATAATAATTCGTCGGGATCAGTTTGATGAGTTTGAATTATACTTATTCTTAAACTCTGTGTTGAATTATTTTATCGAAAAATTAATAGGAATAATCCAAAAACATTAATTATCAGCTTAATTTAAAGCATATATAGTTATATATATACGTGTTTAGTATAATATTATATTGAAAATATATACGCAATATATATTTAAGGATGTTGAATAATTAATTGTCATAGAATAATTAATATAATTTTCATAATTTTGAATTTGTATATAATAATCGATATCGTCAAATTGCCCTCGAGAAACGAAGATAAGTTATTCGATGGTCCTACCATTCAGAACTAACGAACGTTATCGAGCTAACGAATAGGAAAATTTTCCCTATCGTTGATATTCTAAAATATTCACAGCGAAACCGTTTTTCGATATAGCCGAGTATTAGATTTCGTTTAACTTTATAATTTAACCACCTACGAGGTTAGTAGAAGAACGCCTCATTTTATAGTAGGTATTACTAATTATTCGTTTTACAAGCTAGGTTTACCATTAGGTAATTATTTCGCTTCAATATAAGCGGTGTTATTATCGATATTAACATTTCGCATATTCCATCGATGCATAGATCGATGTATTTCTAATGGCGCTCTAGGCACCCTTTCGAATATGATGGTACCATAAAAGCATATTAACGACAACCACCATTTTATCTCTCCTGTGAGATCTTCTTATACAAATTTCGACTCCCCTATGCTATCGTCATTAATATAAATACGACTAAATGTAACTGTGAAATCAGGAAAAAAGGAAAAAGGCAAAAATGAAACATTATCCGATATTAAATAAACATTAAATGATGTTAAATATCAAATGGAACAAAATCTCGGATTAAAATTACGAACAAATACGAATCCGATGGAAAAGGAAAATTTTTGAGACAAGGTAACTTTATAAATAATAGAATTGATCAAATTTCTTAAGATAGAAGCATTCACCTAACGCTGTTCATTTCTTTGACTTGTTTTAAAGCTTTAATTAATAAATATGACAGATTAAATTGTGTTGAGTGTCAATCAATTTTATCTAAAATTGATAGAGATAGTGTAATAAGATTGCAAATTTATTATTACTTTAATAGTAATCAAATCGACTAATGGATGTCCTTTACAAAGGTGGTTCGTTAACTGTTGAACTATACGGTACTCGACACGTCGATCAATATAATTATTATCAGTACAAGAACTTCGGTAATACTAATAATCGTAGTTGACAAAAACATACTAATTATCACGAAAAAAATGATTAATATTTAGTTTAGACTGAGAATGGTAAAACGTATTTTCAATTCTATGCATAGTGTCTCACGCTTTGAAGATTTGACATAATTGTTATTTTGTCTCATACGTATGCTATTCGTTAAGGATTCATTCGACGAGTTTCCTAGCTCTGTGATAGGGTAATTCCGATGGTTAGTTAAACACAAACCATATTCTGCGACGTGTTTGCTAATTCGACCCTTTGCTAACCCTCGAATAAATTAATAATTGACCTAATAAATATAGAGAATATTAACAAATGTAAAGTAAAGAAATTGTACTTTTATTACATTATATAGTCCCGTTCATAAGGCTGAATAAAAAGGAAAAAACGATAAAATAAGAATGGCGAATAGTAAAAAATAGTAGAATTAGTATTTTCCTTCGAACGGTTTGAATAATGCGATAATGTAATAAGGTCTAAAACGCTAAGGACTAGACGCGTTATTACCGGTTCGTGATGAAAGAGTTACGATCGAGAAATTTGGCTAGTAGCCAAGTACCTTAGAAAGGTCTCAAGAGTGCTGCCCAAACTGATCAGCGTAACTCGTTTAATTCAAGAAAAGAGCTTCCATAGAACAACTCCGTGTTTCAGGAAAGTTACTTTTAACTTTTATTAAGAAGCAGGAGATGTTTGACCGTACCGTATTACTAGTAATAAGGTCACATACGGAATGATCTTGTTCGACTGATATAAAAGAAAAACGAAAGGATAGAGAGAAATAGAGAGAAAGAGAAAGCATGGAAAACTATGGTACAAAAGGGCTAGTTGAAAAAGTACACTGAGCTTACAATCCCTTAGGATTTTTAATGAGCGGTGAATTTGCCTGTCCTATAGTTGAAGCGATGTTATCTGTACTAATTGCAAAAATCTGCTTGGCGTTGACGCAGAGAAAGCGGGCTTTTGTGGTGGGGATAAATTGAAGCATGCATACACACAAACACACGCACACACACACACACACACTAAACTTCAACTTTTTGAATATATTCAAATACTTAAAACTCTTTCTCGAAAACTTCGACCATCGCAACCTTTCTTTTTCTCTATGGATTCTTGTTTTCATATTTTATACAGTAAACCTTACAGTACCGTATATTATTTGATTATATATATAATTAGATAACATATATACATATATATTTAATTAGAATTAACAAAACAATTGTTGATAAATGAAACGAGAAAAAAAAAGAAATAATAAAAACTATTACATGCACTTCCTTCCGCCATGTATTATGATTCATTTATTAACTTTAGTTCCGTGTAAAAGGCAAACGAACGAGAATTTTTAAACGACTCGCACCCAACAATAAGCTTTCACGACACGGAAAGATCGTTTCGCCGTTCGTTTACGCGACTCTTTTGTAAAAGAAGAGACAAAAAGAAGAAAAAAAAGGACCCAAACAAAGGAGAACAAAAAAGAGAGGAAAAAAAAAGAAGGAATATCTTCTCGTCAAATGGAGAGCTATAGAGCAATGAATCATAGTGGAATGGAAACCAGTAGTAGTACTAGTAACAGCAGCAACAGAAACAGCAACAGCAACAGTAGAACTACTGGAAAAGGGTAGAAAAGCAGTTTTCCTGAACATCTATACTACCCCCACCAATATCCTATCTACACTCATGTAACCGGAAAAAAACCAGTGAGAGGACGTACGACCGATTAAATTGGTTCGCCTAGTCGAAGCATTTCGAATGTAAATACAGTAACTCGTGTGGAAAAGCGAGTAGAGTTACACCAGGAGCTGGCTAGTCGACTATCCGTCACACTCAATCAGCTCTGGAGGGTTGTCAGTGGTTGGAAAAAGAGAGAAGAAGAAAAGAAATAAAAGGAAAGAACGGAGAAGGGGGACTGGAGAAAAAAAATATATAAAGTATACCTATCTAGGAAACGCGTAGCTGGATGTTCTTTCGTTAGCTATCAACAGCAACGAAACGAAAACGTCTGAAGAATCATATCGGTTGAGAGAAACCAAATAGGGAAGAGAGAAAAACCTATATTGCAGAATGGAAAAATAAAACTTAATAAAAAGAAAGTAAACGTTAAGCGTTACGACAGAGATCGACGATGAACGGGGTGCATTATTATAGTATTTTCAACCTATTTCGGGGAAAATCAATTTCTTTCAGAAGCGTAGGTATAGTAGGATAGAATAGGATAGGGTAGGTAGGTAGGTAGCGTACATGCAAATGAAATATGAATTTCGTTCCTGCCTAAGACGTTTTTCTTCTTGAAAGATAGGCAGCCAGGAAGAAGCTAAGTTTGGTTAAACGAATCTTTGAAGACTTCAACTTATTGTTAGCGAATACGTGTACGTTGTGGTAGTATTACGTCGGTGAGAATCATTATTCAGAAATTCATGAAGATGATGTTGATACGTCTTGAGTTTTTATTTATTTATTTTTTTTCTATTAGAAAGTTTTACCCTCGTCCTCTTATTTCGATATATTGTATTAAAATATAATTTCTTCGATAACAAGTTACTATCTTTTTACCGTAAACAGGAATATGATGGAAACTTCGTACGAATATTGAACGATTTGAGAACGTTTCGTTCTCGTTCGAAACGAGTTAAAAAGTTTATAACGATGAGAACAAAAAATATATTCAAGTATTATTAGTTGGATGAAAAATAATAAAGGCATTAGGTGGTAGGTTCGGTCAATGACCGATACGCAATCAACGTGTTTTGTGTTGAAATGTTTTCTACTAATATTAATGAACCGTATCGTAGATCTGAAAGATACGGTGGATAAAGTCGAACACGTCTAGGCGACAGCATGACGAATAGTATTCCGCAAGTACGAAATATTGATCGAACAATTATTCTCATATGAGCTACGCCGGACAACGATCGTGGAATTAGATTAAGCTGGTGACACACGATGATATGAGTTAGGGGATACCGTCTGTCCGACATAAACCGAACGTTACTGCTTGAACGATAATGTGGGACACCTAACTCCAAAGGAGGTTTCATCTCTATCTCACTTTAACCTCCTCTTCCTCTTTCTCAATCTTCTCCTTCCTCTATATTCTCGCCATGACAAAGTGGCCCGTCCAAAGGTTGCCCTTTTACTGTGGGCAACGATGCACAAACTCAAACTGAGAGAACCCTGGGCATCGTGTCCGTATAAGCGAGATTAGCCAGATTATAGGAATGGCACGAAATTGTCCTAAAGTAGCACGATCGGTCAGATGTTGTGACTTATTTTAAACGTTTCGTAATTCCTCTTAGTTCTCTTGGACACCTTTAAATGGTTGGTTAGCTATTGTGGTAAATAAAATAATACAAAAATGAGATAAGGGTTTATATCAGATTTTTTGAAAGCAAAGAAAACTTGACGAAGGAACAATTGATTCGAGCATAACTGTATTAATTATAATTTATCGAAATAAGGCTAACTAGATTTAATAACCTATTTCAGAAAGAGAAAGAGAGAGAGAGAATGAGAGAAGGACTGGTTAATTGTAATCTCGATTTTCACGAATACCATCTGGCTTGCTTGGAAGCATTACAAGTATTTCGTGAGCAATTAACTGAATGTACAATTAATCTGACACGATCTCATAGACCTCCAAATATTATTAATTAATAAGTTACGTAATTAGATCAGAAATACGGATTAAGATGTTGTGGTACGGAACATAGATGAAATATTTGAACTAATGAAAACATCGATACTTTTGGTATTCCCGTTATTTTTTGTTCTTTCTTTCTTTTTTACCGATTGAAACTGTTGAAGTGAAACGAGGGTGAAAAAGCGAAGATTTCAAAAGGGGAAAAAGAGAAAAATAAAAAAAAACCAGAAGATTTACGGAGTAATCGAGCAACGAAATCCACGAAAGAAACAGAGTAAAACGTTAGCAAGATTCAAACCGAATGACCAGCAGTAGAAGCATCAGTAGTAGTAGTAGTAGTAGTAGTAGTAGTAGTAGTAGTAGTAGTAGTAACAGACAAAAAAAAACTAAAAGGCTAGTCCGATACTCGTCAAATATCGATCGGACGAGAAATCTATACGATAGGTGGCCTTTTCCTCGCCCTTTAACGTCATAAATCAGGAAAGTTCTAGTTCAGTGAGAGGATGCTAAAACGAAGAAGCCTTCTCGCGGCTTCGACGATTAGATTCGCCGTCTACAACAAGTTGGACAAGTTTTCCCAGTATCCTCTTTCCTTGCTCAACATCTTGGTATAATCAACCAACCACACCATCTTCTCAAGCCTTTCGAACTTTACCACCGTTTAGATAGTATTGAAAAGAGAGTAGATAGATATATATGTATATACTTGTGAAGTATATATATATGGATGGAATAGAAAGTATAGAAGACCACCGGGCAATCGGGTAGACGGACAGACAGACAGACAGATAGATAGATAGATACCAGATGTAGAAGTATGAAATCGGAATTTCCCTATAGATGGTTCTAGCCATCAGTTTAGGGATCGTATGACCGCTTCTGCATCCCCATCATCTCTCTCTAACAGCTAACGAAGATTTTTAACACACAACAACCCATGTTTCCTACAGCGGTATATTTTTTTATAACCTTAAACATGTCGAGTTTTGTTCCTACGAACTACAATTTGCCGAAAACATTGGTTTTATCATTCGAAGAAAACTGCTGGAGAATCGCATAGAATGTTTGGCGAAACTTACGGTGAATATGCTCTTCCTAAAACACAGTATTTCGAGTGATTACAAAAATTCACAAGTGGTGTAATTTTTACAAAAATAATTCCAGTTTCATATTTCTATACCTGGTAGATAGATAGATAGTCAGATAGTCAGATAGTCAGATAGATAGATAGATAAGCAAATGGGGGTATACGAAGAGAGTCGATCAACGCGTTGAGCAATGAAAGGCCAATCGTATACGATCGATTCGAAGAGATGAAAAGCTAACTTCGCTTCCACCATCTGATAATGTACCTAAGGCAATGGAATCTGCAGTAATTGGGCTGACTTCCCGTCCATGCAAGAGTCGGATTCGGGAATTGCTCGACGAAGAACTTGGGGCTCTATCGATTCCTCCATCCATCCATCCATCCATCCATCTATCCTCTAACGACTGGGCCGATCCGCGGGTCAGCAACGGTTCAAGTGCTTCAGTTCGTCCACCCATTCTCGAACCACTTCTTCTTTAGCTTTCTCCTACTCCGACAGAGAGACCTTTTCGGCCTCTTCGATTCTTCTACCCTCTCTACTACCTCCCTTTTACTCTTATTTCAAATCTTTCTTCATCCTCGTTCGAGATCGGTAAACGTTAGAGATTTAGCTATTTTTACCCATTTGGTTCAATCCAACTCTTCTCTCTCATTTCATTTCATTTCATTTCATTCCATTCCATTCCATTCCGTTTCGTTCTATTCCTATCCTCACTTATGAAGAATTCAAGAAACGTGCTGGCATAATTTCATACGATTTCTACGTTAAAACGATAGCGGATGTTCAACCGAGTGAACTTTTCAAGTGGAATTTAGAGAAGTGATCTGTCCTTTTTTTGTTTTTTTTTTTTAGGGTCGTACATTTTCTGCGTGACTCGTTCCCGTTGTCAGCACCGGGGCTACTGCTACTACACGTTGAATTGGGTCGACTTTAACGCTCGATTCTCCACCCTTTTCGTAGGTTGTTTTCTCCTTTTCTTTTTCTTCTCGTTTGTTTGTATCGTTTTCCTCTTTCCCTCGCTTCCGTTGGTGTGCCGCATTGTTTGCACTTCGTAGAGAATTTTCTATCGAGAAAACGTAGCCGATGGAAAAGACAGAGACAGAGACAGAGAGAGAGAGATACAAGGGCCAAAGGTTTAGGCATATTGAAATGATGAAGTATGCTTTTTAAAAGGGGTTAATCTACCGTGTCGATTCGTATTATTACGGTCGATGTTTCGGCTCAAACGAAGCATACATTTTTATAGAAATTTATTCGACTCTTATCTGGGAGACTATTTTTTTTTGCCATTGATTGGATTTTCTTCAATTTTATCCTACGGTAGAGGTGTTTCCGTTTTTTTCCTTTTTTACAGAAAAATCTTCATCCTCATTGAAGATTCTTGAATTATTTCTATTCAAGATTTGATCAGGATGTTCTCTTGTTTAAAATCCATTCTCGGGATTTTCTATTAATATCGATTGAAATTTTTTTTCAAATGTCAATTATAAAAGGGCAGAAATACTTTGAAAAGTTTTAAACGTTATTTCCAATAAAAGAATTTGAAATCAAATGACAAATGGAGAAGATTACAATAAAAGAAGAAATATATTGTAGTTGTAATTATTAAAGAAGAAATAATAGTTGAGAAATGAGTATACCAAAAAGGGTAGTAAAATAGAGTTTTGGAATATTGATTTATAGTTTCTTTTCTTTTCTTCTTTTAGGTTCTGTCGTTTGCTATACCCAGAGGGTTGAAACCGTTGTCGTTGGTAAAACGAGTGAGTGGATTTAACCAGAATGGATATCATCGGCACGTCTGCTACGTGGGACCACGGGCAGTCGTTTGATGCGTCGGAAATTGGAAAACATTGCTTATCGTTCAAATCTCTGCTAGTCGATTTTACGAGGTTGGAACGTTTCGCTTGAAGCCAGGGTGTCAGCCAACAACACAGGATACGTATTATGAGAACAACATTGATGGGTATGATCGAAGCGGAATCGATGAGAACGACGAAAACGATGGACCAGACGACAGTACTGCTGATTTGTAACAATACAAAACACTATTCAACAAATTGTAACGTGCAATTGAAGTCTCGAGGAAATGGAATTTAGAAAAGCCACGTAAAGTGTCCTGTACTGATTTGTACTCTGCCGATACTCTGATTGAATTGTCAAAGGAGGACTTATAAACCACACCTTGTGTGTATTCTATTTAATTTAATTTGATATTGATATTTTATGTACCGTTAATTATTTTAACTAAGAATATCAATGTTTTAATACCAATATAAATATATATATATGTATATGTATAATAGTCGGATGTTGGAAGAGTTAACATAGATCACATCAATTCATTG